>VSMD01133451.1:0-33788 GCA_008750895.1 Mirza zaza
GCCGGGCGCGGTGGCTCACGCCTGTAATCCTAGCTCTCTGGGAGGCCGAGGTGGGCGGATCGTTTGAGCTCAGGAGTTCGAGACCAGCCTGAGCAAGAGCGAGACCCCATCTCTACTATAAATAGAAAGAAATTAATTGGCCAACTAATATATATAGAAAAAATTAGCCGGGCATGGTGGCACATGCCTGTAGTCCCAGCTACTCCGGAGGCTGAGGCAGCAGGATTGCTTGAGCCCAGGAGTTTGAGGTTGCTGTGAGCTAGGCTGACGCCACGGCACTCATTGTAGCCTGGGCAATAAAGTGAGACTCTGTCTCAAAAAAAAAAAAAAAAAAAAGAAATGAAAATAGAGATGTGCCTATTGATTCCACAGAAATAAAAAAGATTATTGAAAGAGTACTATGAAGTATATACCAACAAACTGTATAACCTAGATAAAACAAATTCTTAGAAACATGAAACATACCAAGACTAACTCATGAAGAAACAGAAAATCAGAACAGACTTATAACTAGTAAGGAGATTGAATCAATAATCAAAAGATCTCCCAATAAAGACAAACCCTGAACCTGATGGCTTCACTGGTGAATCCTACCAAACTTTTAAAGAAGAACACACACCAGTCCTTCCTCAAACTTTTCTGAAAAACTTAAGAAAAAGAAACAGTTCCTAACTCATTTTAAAAGGACAGCCTTACCCTGGATACCAAAGCCAAAGAGACTAAGAAAATTATAGACGGATAATGCGTATGAATACTGTTGTAAAAATTCTCAATAAAACAGCAACAGAATAGCAAACAAAATTCAAGAGCATATTTAAAAAATTATATCCCATGACCAAGTAGGATTTATTCCCAGAATACAAGGATATTGTTCAACATATAAAAATTGATCAATATAACATACCACATTAACAAACGAAAGTTTAAAAAACTACATGATCATCTCAATTGATACAGGAAAAAGCATTTGACAAAATTCAACATCTTTTCATGAAAAAAGAAAGAAACTAGGATTAGGAAGAAACTACCTCAAAATAATAAAAGCTATATATGAAAATCCTACAATGGATATCATACTCAATGGTGAAAGACTGAAAGCTTTTCCTGTAAGATCAGAAACAAAGCAACAATGCCCACTTTTGCCATTTCTATTCAACACGGTACTGAAAGTTCTAGCCTGGGCAAATGAGGCAAGAAAAAGGAATCTAAATTGGATACGAAGAAGTAAAATTATCTCTGTTCATAGATGGTATGATTTTATGGGTAGAAAACTCTAAATATTCTACACATAAATAAAACCTGCTAGAACTAATATATAAATTCTGCTAAGCAGTAGGATACAAAGTCAACACAGAAAAATCAGCTGCACTTCTATACCCTGACAATGAACAATCCAAAAAGGAAATTAAGAAGTGAATTCCATTTACAGTAGCATCAAAAAGAATAAAATACTCATGTTAAGATGTCAATAATACACAATGCAATCTAAAGATTCAATACAATCCCTATCAATATTTCAATGACATTTTTTGCACGAATAGAAAAACCCATCCTAAAATTCCTATGGAATCTCAGTGGACCCCAAATAGCAAAATAATCTTGAGAAAGAGCAAAGCTAGAGGACTAATACCTTCTGATTTTAAAAGTTATTACAAATCGACAGTAATCAAAATAGGGTGAGATTGGCATAAAGATAAACATAAAGAACAATGGAATCGAATCAAGAGACTGGAAATAAACCCTTACATACATGATCAAAGGATTTTTGACAAAGGCATAAAGACCATTCAAGGAAAAGGATAGTCTTTTCAGCCAATGGTCCTGGGAAATCTGGATATCCATCTACATGCAAAAGAATGAACTTGGACCCTTTTCTAATACCATATACAAAAATTAGCTCCAAATGGATCAAAGATCTATTTGTAAGAGCTAAAACTATAAAACCCTTAGAAGAAAATATAAGCAAAAGCTTTAAGACAATGGATGTGGCAATGATTTCTTGGATATAACACCAAGGCATAGGCAAAAAAAGAAAAAATAGATACTTGAACTTCATGAAAATTAAACAATTTTGTGTATCAAAAGATACTATAAACACAGTAAAGGGTCAACCCAAAGAATGGGAAAAAATATTTGCATATCTGATAAGGGATTAATATCTAGATTATATAGAGAACTCCTAAAACTCAACAAAAAACCAAACAACCTGATTCAAAAATGGGCAAAGGACTTGAATAGACATTTCTCCAAAGATATGCAAATAGACAGTAAGCATATAAAAATACTCAGTATCATTAATCATTAGGTTAATGAAAATCAAAACCACAATGACATACACTACCTCATACCCACCAGGATGGTGACCATCAAAAAACCAGATAATTACAAGTGTCGTCAAAGATGTAATTAGAACCCTTGTGCATTGCTGGTGAGAATGTAAAATGGTATTGCCACTGTGGAAAATGGTATGGTAATTCCTCAAAAAATTAAAAATAGAATTACCATAGGATCCAGGAATTCCATTTCTGGGTATATACCCAAAAGAACTAAAATAAGAGTCTAAAAGGGATATTTATATATTCATTCTCATAGCAGAATTATTCATAATAGCTAAAATGTGGAAGCAACCCAAGTGTTCATTGACAGATGAAATGCATATACAAAATGTAGTATTTACGTACAATGGAATATTATTCAGCCTTTAAAAGAAGGAAATTCTGACATATGTTATATCACATAAATAAACTTTGTAGACATTATGCTAAGTGAAATAAGCCAGCCACAATTACTGTACAATTCCACTTACATATGAGGTACTTAGTGTAGTCAAAATCATAGAGACAAGAAGTAGAATAGTGGTTGCCGGGGGAGCAGAAAGTTTAATGGGAATAGCAGTTTACTTTTACAAGACAAAAAAGTTATGAAGCTGGATGATGGCAATGATTTCACATTATGAACGTATTATGAATGTACCACTGAAATGTACACTTAAAAATAATTAAGATAGTTAATTTCATGTTATATGTATTTTACCACAATAAAAAAAATGGGAAAAAATTCTGAATTATTTTAATTAAATTTATAAAGCCTAGTTCAGAGATTATAATTGAAATATAAGTATAAACCCTCAAATCGTACTAAATTAGATTCAGGCCTTAATACCTACAACAAAATGTATGTAATAAGTAGCACTTGAGCAGATATGCCATGTTGCCAACATGCGATAACTGCACATAATGGCCTAATTTTCCTGAGTGAAATCTCAGAACATCTACAAGTCTGAAACGTGGCCCTCTGATGCTCTGTGCACGGTAGGCAATGTGCTCCCCTGCCTTGCACACTCACAATTAATAAAGGACACAAAATCTGTATCCCCATCATATGCCAAAATAAAAAAAAATAAAATAAAATAAAAAAGATTTATATGGTAATAGGACTTAGGTAAACGTCCTCAAACCTATGCAGTTTCAAGTTAAATATTAGAAGAGATTGAGGAGAGGGAAGAGGAACATCTGCCTGCTGACTTACACACACTGCTAACCCTAGCACTGCATCATGCTACTCTCAGCCCAAATAATGGTATTTATGTAACACCTCTCTCCAAGGCGACAGAGCTCTCTCATGCCCCTGAGTGGGAAGCAGCAGGGAGGTATTTTAAGACACTGTACTGTGGGTACATAGTCATCAGCCCTAAGAACTCGTGACATGGGACAGCAAACATCTCCCACCTCAAGATGGGGTTCTTCAAGGCACCAACAAAGGTCTTGCAACCTGCCCTGGGAAAGCAGGCAACTGGACCCCAGGCGCAAAAACCTGCTTGTGCAATTTGAAAAGCACACACCCTCGTTGTAGTAACATCGCTATGATGAGCTTTCACCTCTTCGGGTTTTCAGAGCACATGGAGGGCACCGCTCAACACTGAAGCTGCTGTGGGGAGGGTCCCTCAGTAGGACTGAGAAGCCCAGCCTGGGGAGGATTTCCTGGGTAAGCGTCTGAGATGCCCTTAGGCAGAGCTGCAGGCCCCTGGGAAGGGACAGTGAGTGACACAGTAACATTTCTTGAGCCCCTATGAAGTGTTAGGCACTATGCCAAGTGCTTTTTGCCATCATGTTTCAAAACTCAGAGATATCTTCAGTCTTAACTGGAGCAGACTATCCTGGCAGGGAACCTGCAGCCTTGGGGCCACATGTGGCCTTCTAAATCCTTGAGTGCAGCCCCTCGACTAAATCCAAACTTCACAAAACAAAGCCTTTTAATAAATTGTAAAATTTGGATTCGGTTGAAAGGCCACACTCAGGGATCCAAAGGCTCTTAAAAGCTGAAAAGACAGTGACAGGTGCTCCTAATCCAGGGAACCTAAAGCAAAGGACAAATGGCCTCATGGCCCCAGAAGACAGTGGTATGCTTAAAATGAGGGCACTTGTGGGGCACAAACAGCCACACTGCATTAGCTTCTATGCTGCATAACAAAGTACAATAAATTTAGTGGTTTCAAACAACACGTTTATTATCTCACAGTCTTTGCAGGTTAGAAGTCTAGGCACGACTTCACTAAGTCCTCTGCTCAGGGTTTCATAGGGCTGCAAACAAGGTGTGAGCCAGGCTGTCCTGTCATCTTGGAGCTTGGGTGGGGAGGAATCTGCAATCCAGGCTCACCCAGGTGGTTGTCTTCCTGAGCCGAGGCTGCTCACCTCCCAAGGCTGCATGACACGAGCCCTGGCTTCTTACTGGCTGGTGGCTACTGGAGTCCTCCTTAGGTTCTAGAGGCCACTCCCAGCTGCCTCTGATATGTGGCCCTCTCCTTAGGTAGCCACAATATGGCATTTTGCTTATTCTAGACCCGCAGGAGAATATCTCTCACTTTAGTCTCCTTTGACAGTCTTCCATAATGTGACATGATCATGGGAGTGACACCCCTCAATTTTGCCATATAATATAACTCAATCAAGGGAGGTGGTGGGTGGTTGGTCCTATTACCTTTGGGCTCCATCCACACTCAAAGGGAAGGGATTATGCAGGGATATGAATCGTCAGCAGTCACCCAGGACTGTATTTGCCACATATACCAAGACTGAAAATATCTTCATATTTTGCAGCATAACACATTTTGTTTTGAAAACAAAATGTATTTTGGGGATAGTCCTATCTGAATACAGCTTCTGGCTCTTCCCTTCAAAGATAATGACTTTGGGCAAATTACCTAATCTATTTTACCACTTCAGTTTTCTCACCAAAAAATAGGAACCACCATTATCTAGCTCTGTAAATATGAACGGTCTGTAAATAGCTTCAGCCCAATGATCTTATTCATGAGAGTATGCACATCCACATTTTTTCCAAAGCAATTGTGAAATGCATGAGTTGTGCCTGACACCAACTAGATATTACACAGACAGAGTAGCAGCTCTGACCCTGGCCTGTGCAAGTCTGTAGACCAGGACTCTACCTGAAAGGTGGACTGCTTCTATAAGATGGAGCTTAAATATGCTTAAAGTAAGAACTGATTCATACATTCAGCAAATTAAGCAACTGCTGGAACCAAACACCGTTCTAGGCACTGGGCATATATAAATGAGGAAAACAGAAACAGTCCTTGTCTTCAATGAGTTTACAGTACACGGCAGAGATAAATAGCAATCACTCACACATATTTACTGAGGGCACTGCTTCTCCATTAAGAATTGTAAATAAGACAGACAAGTTCCTAGTCATGTGGAGATTACATGCTGCATGGAAAGCAAGGGTAATAGGCAGACAGTAAATAAAAAGATAAAACAGAATATAATTTCAAATGGTGATAGGAAGTAACAGAAGCGGGTATGAGAGGGGTAGGGAGTGGCTAATTTAAACAGGGTGGCCAGGGAAGGGCTGTACAGGGAGACGGCATCTGACTGGAGGCAGCGCAATGGGAAGCAGCAGCCATTACTACAGGAGCTGGGAGGAGAATGTTCCAGGCAGAGGAAATGCCTGTGCCAAGGCCCTGAGGCAGGAACAAGGCTGAGGATCTACTCTCAGTCTCTTCTCAGTTCAATGGAAGCCAGTATAGAGTTAAAAGCAGAGGGGTGGCAAGATTTACACCTTTAACAGATGGAACTGGCTGCTATGTGGAAAATGTAAAGTAGGAGAGTAAGAAGGAAAAAAAAGGCAGTGTATTGAACAAATAAAAAACATGTGAACAGTATGAAAAGTACAATGAAATAACATAATCGAGTGGGCTCTCTGCGGTGTACAAACAATCCTATACCCAGGCCACTGCATTGTGGTGGCAGAAACAAGCAGCACTTTAACAAGTAAACATACAGTAAAGGTCTGAGTGCTATGAAGAAAAATAAACCAGGAAAAGGGTGCAGGGAGTGATAAGGTTTGGTGTCTTAAACAAGATGGTCGGGAAAGCCACACAAATCAAGTGACGTTCAAGCAGAGAGCCGAGAGAAGCTGTGAGAAGACCAGGAGAGGACGTGGGTCAGTCAGAGGGCTGGCGAGGCCTGGTGAAGGAGGTGACTGTGGGTTTGAGGACAGCTAGCGAGGCTGACACAGAGGACACAAGACAGAGATGGCTGGGAATGCAGGACATGCAGTCAGATCCTTAGGACCTTGTAACCCACAGTAAGTACTTTTAATTTTCTTCTGAGGAACCACTCGAGAGATTTGTGGATGGGGACTCGTGACATGAAGGTGTCATGAGAATGCAAAACTGGAGTGCACCTAATAGACAGGGGGCCCAGGAGATGCCTCTCAGAGGAGGAGATATTTAAGCTGAGAGAGAAAGGATGGTAAGAAAACAGGTGTCAGATCAAGGGCAGGTGGGGCATTCCAGGAAGAGGGAGCAGCCACTGCAAAATCCTCATGCAGGAAAGAGCCCGGGGCACTGGAGAAATCCAATGCAGGTGAGCCTGTGGTATGGAGACAACAAGTACAGGGGCTGCTGCAGGCTGACCTTAAAGGTCGGGCTGAGGATGTATACTCTGTAGTATATCAATACCTCAGGACTATCCAAGTGAGACTCCATTACCTCAATTTTCCATATATGTCCACACACATATTTTAAATGTATATTATAATATTTGTTATAATTAATATTTTAAATAAGGCCTGGCTTTAGCAGTCTTTAGAGACATAGGAATGAATATCACTAATCTATCAGTTCCAACTGACTTAAAACTCTGGATCACTTAAGCTGCCTCAAATATACATACTGTACATGAATTATACCACCTACTGCCTGGCTTACACTTTCCTCTTTAATATGTTTATCCTTAAAAGATCCTATTTCTGTGAAGTGTAACGACATTTTCCTCACAACCGCATTTGTAATCTGTCCTTTATGCATTTTGATTATTTTTCAGTGTCAGGATTTGGAAAAGTAAAAGCTCTGGCTGCTGGAGTCAGTACACATTCCTATTCTTTAAGTGAAGCATGGATATATTCATTCCTGCGCCTGCTCAGCAAACGTACTGGGGGCAAGGCGCCAGGCACGATGCTCAGGGCCCTGAAAGACACAAAGATGAATACAACTCCCCCTGCCTCCAGGAAAGGTAGCACATTCAGTCTGCTGTGAAAGGATTTGGGTACATGATTGCCACGTATTAATACATGTATTAATTTTCAGTTCCACTACCACAAAATACCTTATAATCACTGTATTTATTCATCTTTGGAAGGAGATGATTAAGAGGGCAGTCTGTGAGGAAGTAGTACACTAATTTTGATGCAGTATCTTTGCAGGAACTAATGAGACACTTCAAAACTAATCCAGCTAACTTTTATTTCCACGGGCAACATTCCACAAATGAGATCTGAAGTAATTATTAAAAAATTCTGCATAGACTTCTAATGACCCCAATTTAACACCCCAATCTCAGGCGTGCTGGGAAAAGCTAGACCACGTGGGCATTCAAGGGACAAGCATTTCCGTAGGGAACCACACCCGTGCCGTGCAGTGTTTTTCACGTTCAAACTGCTTTTTATCTAAGCAGCTCGGACATTTGTACTGGATTATGCCATCAGGGTCAGATTAACTTCTCAGTGCAAACTGAAAACGTCTCTGTCTTAACAAGTCTGCCAAGGCTGGAAAGGACACACAGTCTAATTTGGCCATGTCTGTTACTCCATTTGAGGGAAACATCTTCACAACAGTGTCATGAAACAGATTCTGAGAAGACTAAAAAAAAAAAAAAAAAAGCACCAAACTTAAAGATAATCTGATCCTAAATCAAGAGCCCATTTCTCTAATGAAAAGAAAAACACTAATATAGATGAAAACCAAGGAGCTAAACATTAAACATATACCAAACATTATAGTTTCATCTTAGCATAGTTTAAAGGGCAAACTCTCCAGTGTTGTGCTGTCTATTATGGGAACCACTGGCTACAGGGAGCTATTGGGCACTTGATACATGGCTAGTTCAAATTAAGGTGTGCTGTAAGTATAAAATACAGACCAAATTTCAAAAACGTAGAGAAAAAATGTATAATATTTCAATACATTTTCAGTACTGATTAATATTTTGGATATACTAGGTTAAATAAAATATATTTTTAAAATCAATTTCACCTTTTTTTTTTTTTTACTTTTTTAATGTGGCTCCTGGAAAATTCAAAATGACACGTGGTTTGCATCATATTTATAGTGGACGACACTGACTTAGTGCCTTTTTCTTCCCCATAATGCATCAGAATACTTCAATAAGACGATTTGTATCTTCTCTGATGATCTTTGCTCTTAAATACCCTGAGAACAGGGGCTTACTTATAACGAGTAGAAAGAAATTCGTGCACAGTACTTTTCTTGTTCGAATTATTTCCTATTTAAGCAGCTTAGAAATCTGTACTGGTCAAGGCTGCTCCTGTCAGAACAATTTCACAGTGCAAGCTGGAAGACTTCACAGCCTTCCACGTTCTGGAAAGCCTCGCTTCGCAGAGCAGACCTTTAGGCTTGCAACCCTAATCACCCTTCCCCACCTCCTCAATCAGCTGGCATTTCCAGAAGGAATTTGCTGTGAAGTCTTCTGGGGTACTCTCCCTGGAGTATGTGTAACCTATGCAGTGAGACCGTGAATTTCCAGAGGGCAGGGTCCCCAACTTGGTCTTATTTCTACCCAAAAGCATCTTAGATTGGTCTTTGCATAACCATAAACACATGTGATAAATGCTGGTTACATGGGAGGATCTGATGGTTTAAGGCAACAGGTTTCCTTCTATCCTTTGTATTAGAGCGGTTTTAACTTCGTTGGCCACTGCCTGTCAACTGTGCTTTTATAATTCACTTATTCAAATATTCAAGTGCCAACTGTGCTTTATAATTCACTTATTCAAATATTCAAGTGCCTACTGGCTGCTTGGACTGAGCCGGGGACTGAGGATGCAGCAGCGAATGAGACCGGCACAGCCCTATCCTCCCAGGGGGCAGGGAAGACAAAGCCACAAACGTTACAGGATTTCAACAAGCATGGGACCATGATAGGGAGACTCACAGGGTAACCTAATGTGTTCAGGAGCCAAAGAAGGCTTCCAAGTGACCTTCACACTAGCCTAGCAAGGTGCAGGGGAAAGGACAGAGTGATCCTGCACAGAGGGCCCTGTAAACCACATTGAACATTTGAAATGTCATCCTGAAAGCATAAATAGCTATTGAAGGCTTTTATGCAAGATAATAACATGATGAGATTTCCCTTTTTAAAATATCATTCTGAAGGTGGGCAAGAGTGGATGTGAGGCCTTCACAGAGCATATCCACAGACTTTTGAAAATTAATTAAAATCTCTGTGGTCACCATTTCAATAGGAACTGAGTTTTAAGAACATAAAAGATATGTAAGCTCTACAACCATGAGATCTGAAAGCCAACAAGCACGCTTGAGTATTAATATGGGGGACTTCCAAAGTGCCCACAAAACATCAATCTCCACTGATTCTGCTGGCCAGTCCACATAAATTTGTGACTTGGCATCAGTCAGTCCCATCCTGACCCAAGCCAGATCTTGCTTATTCAGAATCAGCATTGATTTGAACTATTATAGTTGCTTAAATACTAAGAAATAAATGTGCATCCAAGAGATCTTTGCATCTCTGTGGAATATAAAGGTTACCAAGAAAGTTCTGGGTAAAAATTAGAAACTTGATGTTTGCTGCTTTGACTAATTTGCTAATAACCATTTGAAAACTTACCTACTCCACTGTCAGTTAAATTCCTGGTTCCTATAGCTTACCTTATTGTCTTTGATATTTTCCTCCCTCACATAGTCTCATCTCTAATGTGTTTTAAGAAGGAAAAACATTCAGAATGTTATTCCCACATAGTTTATTCATCTTTAGAGCAGCAGCTGTGTTGGTCACAGGTAAATAAAGACAGAAGGAAAGCTCCAGCAGAGGCAACAGACAGCTGGCCAGCATGCACCGCTGCACCCACCTGCTTCCTCTCATCCCACATACTCCTCTTTTCTTATCTCTGGCCCACTAATGCTCAGTATCCAAACCCATTGGGACTGAAGCAGTTGCCTAGACCTCTTTCCTATGACCATAAAAGACACGGAACTCCAACCTGGAACTCCCAAAGAAACTCGTCTGAAGACTAAGTTTTCCAAACATTCATACGTCTCACTCAAATACATCCAGGCTGCTTTCAAGTTCCTGCAGATTGGAACTGATACAACACAGGAAACGCGAGGAGGAGGTCTATGAGGTAGGCTGCTTTGCTCTGCTACACCTGGTGCCTACAGAGATTTGCTCCAATTCTATCCAGTTCTCTTATCAAGGCATAGGTCCATTATCTCTATTACAACTCCTTTCTCCTACAGTGTGACAGGTTAGCAGGAACAAATGCTGATCTGTGATGTGCTTGGAGAAGAACCAGAATCAAGAACAACCCCCAAAGACTTCAGTGATGTTATATGAACAGAAATCCTCTGTTCTTTACAGAACTATTCATGTTCTTACCTTTTTACATCTGTGAGAATTATTGTATATATTTTCTTAAAACTATCCCAACTTTCTTTTTTTACTATCTCTTGAAAATTAAAGGTCAACTGATAACACCTTATAGGCATAGCTCCTCTGATATTATGTGACACCCAAGCTGTCCACATGTACTGTTTGTTAAACACTCCACAGTTGGATAAAATACCACAGATCCTCCAGTTACTTCAATGTGAACTTTACAAAACCCCTCTCTCTCCAAAGTGCCGTTATCTGAAATCAAGGAACTTCCAGGAAAGTAGATAGAACTTAAAATGTCTAGAAAATAGAACTTAAAACATCTACCAAAGAGAAACCAAAAGTTACATGAAGGGATACTTTGAACAGGTAATATGATCCCTTACCCGGATTGGGTTGAAGGTATTCAATTGTTTTAGTCATTATTTCAATCACAGCTCTGCTGGTGACATCCACTTTCTGAAATGAGAAAATAAATGACAAAAATTATTATTAGCATTGGAACTTCAGTTTTTGCTCAAGTACAAGCACCGGAGGTGCAACAGAGCAATGACAAGTCTCGCAGGCTGTGAGGGACACCGGGGAGCGCAGAAGTAATTGTGACACTGTGTTCGGCAGAGTTCTATCAAGATTTGGAAAGCCTATTTATCCAAAAAGGAAGCTGGTAATTTCCTAAAATTTGTTTCAAAATATATTTCATTATCTTCTGGCAAAAAAATAAGGTAGATATAATGAGACATATTTTGTCCCAGATGTATTTTGGATGCCTACTGTGACACAGGGATGGTGGCAGGTTCCACTGCGCCAAAGAAAGAATAATGTGACATCAACTCTGTTCATTCAACTAAGGAAGGGAAAACTTTTATTTAACTTCTGATAACATCCTAAGGATATAAAGTCTTGAGCAAACACTTCCAGTAGGTCCTTGAACTTTTGATTAATTCTAAACAAAAATTTTGGTGCTAGACTCTATCCTCACAACATTTGGAATGGTCAGTGCTTGCCTTCAATGTCCCCCAATATCCCCTCCCCTTTGTCACGCTCCTCCCCATATGCAGAGGCTGCAAAAGCTACTCAGTGCAGTTAGTCCACACGGTCCACTCATTCACTCCACAGGGTAAATGACTAGTGAGAATAAATGCATTCTCCTATCCAAGGCATGTGCAAGTAATATTTGACATAGGTATAAGTGGAAACAATTTTTAATGTGGAAATTTAGGTATCAGTCAAGCCAAGGGGAAGTTTTTTGTTTGTTTTCTTATTGGAGTTCAAGGGCTTCTCCCTCAAATCTAAGAAACTTTTCCATAACCTGCTGCATCTACATATAAAGTTAGCTTTGCTTAGAGTAAGCCCTCTGCCTTTCCATAATCTCCCCATTAAAAGATTTTATATTTTGGTTGTTTTTCAATACTTTATAATTTCACATTCCATGGCAACCATATTACTCTGTGTGTCTGCTACTACTAGAAGCAACAGAGGAAAACATACGTTTTTCTTGAGCGGTTACCTGGTATAAAATTACCTTAAAAAGAATCCTATTACAAATGTGTCTGCCCACATAAAAATCCTGTACCACGTTCTTGTGATTGATTCAAAATTTAAAAATGTTTTAGATTTGAGTATGTACTAGGTAGTGATTAGTTTTGGAGTGAATAGTGGCCCCCTGGAGTTGTGCAGTACACAACTCGTACAGCCATACGAGAAGGCCCTGGTAGTATTAGCAAAATGTCAATCAATTACTATGTATTCAGGTCATGGAATGTTTTATGCCAGGGAAATGGATTCGAAGGTGTGTACAGAACAAAGACACTGAAACTCCATTGTACTTGTGTGATGGAAGGACAAACACAGATCTCCTAATGACTATATGACAAGAGATTATGGAATTAGATGTCAAATGTATCCAAACACCCTTGTGGCTATGATGGGAAGAAAAAAAATTCCAGAAGTGATGGGAAGAAAAAAAATTCCAGAAGTCAAGGTTTCTAAGAAAAAGTACCACAAGAATTCAACTATCCAATGACCATCTGATATCTTAATGCTACCTGCTGCTAGAAGGCTGACCAATTTCCAACTTTCCCCCATTTCTATCCTTAATAATTATAACCATCAATATCATAAGGTGTTTTCTATTTGTCAGAAACTGTTCTAAGGGCTATAGATACCTTTACACATTTAATGCCCACAAACATTATAATGTGTTAATAGATGAGGAAACAGATACAGAGGGGTTAAGAAACTTGCCCAATTCTGGCTCCAGGGTCTGTATTCTTAACCACTACCCTATACTTCTTCAAAGCAAAAGCTCCTCAGAAAAAGGCAACAATACCAGCCAATAATGAGACCTTGTCTTTAAAAAAAATTTTTAAGAAGTCAGCTGGGTGTGGTGGCGCATGCCTACAGTCCCAGCTGCTCAGGAGGCTGAGGTGGGAGGATCATTTGAGTCCAGGAGTTCAAGTCTGCAGTGAGCTATGATCATGCCTCTGCACTTCAGCCTGGGTGACTGGGCGAGAGAGAGACTAATATGCTGGGAAAAAAAATAATTAATTTTAAAAAACAGATAGGCAACAAGGGCATTTCCCAACACACAGGGTCAGGAGGAAAGCACCTGCTAACCTATCTTCTATTTTTGTTTTGAAAGTCTTCAAAGTCTGTGTAAGTTTCATATACAAGAATATTCTACCCTGGGACACTATGAAAGGGGGGCTCTCCCATGCAACTTGCTGGACCCCACACCCTCAGTTGCACAGGCCTCTCCACAGAGGCTTGGTGCCAGCAGTACGTGTCTTGTCTGGACCACAGAGAGATCAGTGAGGAAGGCTGTAAAAACTAGTCCTCATTTCAGATACAGAACCCCCTTTTTCCATTGAGCTCTATAAATACAGTGCGCAACTACTCAGGCTCTCTAAATATAGCCACTAGCTTGGCTGAAGCCAGTGGTCGAAGGGGATGCACAGAGACCCTGGAGACACCAACACTAAAGTATTACATTTCGTTCCCAGAGTAGGAGTCCATCTTAGAAAGGAAGTAGAAATAAAAACTAGCCCAGTGTCCCCTGTGGCTTGACCAAAGTCTCCCAGGAAGGAGCTCATGCCACCCAGGCCTTTTGAGACTCTGTGCCCACTGAGGCAGGCTCTTTTCCCACTTTTGGGTACCTAATCTAGGCATCCTTACAGGACAAGTCCTATGTAAACTCCTTTGATTAGAGTATAAAATAACCTTCACTTAAAATCCACCTCTGAAAACAACTTTATTCAATATACTTATTTGTGTATTTCATCATCAGGACATATACCAAAGAGGGAACAGCTTCTGGCAAATTCATTCACTGGGCCCTCGCCCCTAAGTGCACTCTGATAGATAAGTACCTGATAGAGTTAATGAACGTAAGAAGAAGAAACCAGTAGAACATCCAGTCCAATGCTTTAATTTATTAAATGTCCAAGTCTGAGGCTTAGAGAAGGCAGATGAGCTCCCTGAGGTCACATGACTGGTGTTGTCATGGGAAAAATAGTAGGTTCCCAAGGTCATGAATTGGACGACGGTTTCTAAAATAGAATACCAGAGGGACTGAACTGTCCAACAACCACTTGCTATTCTGAAGGTACCTGCCAGTAGGAGGCTGACCAATTTCTAATTTCTCTCCATCTCTGTCCTCAATAATAATGCCCAGGACTCTTTTGCTAAACTATAGGGTGTCAGCCACAGCCAAGCTGAGGACCATAATCCTGTGAGCATCGTGAAGGTATCTTGTTAGGAACTTGCTAGGAGAGTTATTTATAGACCTAAACTGGCAATATTCAAGAACATCCTCTCTTATTAACAGGCCTGATAAAGTTAGCATGAATATTTCCACCTAAATAATTTATTATGACCATCAAGAGCTCATTCCCACAGTTTAACTGAAGTTATGACATATACCTGTTTATTTTCTCAATGCCCCAAATTTCCAATTCCTACTTGAAAGTAAGTTTTGATGTGCCCTAAATACAACTTCCATTCCTGTAAACTCCTAAACCTGCATCTTTAACTAACCTTGCTTGGCACTGGGGTGGGGAGCCGTGAGGGAAAGCAGTTTAAAGGAGGGGAAACTGTATATATTTATACATACAGTATAGATATATATGTATACATGTATGTATACATGTATATATGTACATACATATACACACAAATACAGGCATATTTTTAGAAAATAAAAACTGTGTGGAATTAGATTTTTTTTTTCTGAAAACAAATGTGTAGACATGTATTCTTTGGGGTTTTTTTCCTTGAATTTTCTCAATACCAAGATTTTAGCACCTCTCAATACTTTGACATCAGGGAGTTCTTTCTCCATTATCTAGTTTGTAATTTAAAACTTTGAGTAGGGAGGAAAATAGCTCTCTTAACCCTTTTTTACTTACTGTAACATTTTTCTTCTTCATGTTAAGTCAGGGGTTGGCAAACTATGGCCAGTGGGCCAAATTCAGACCACTATCTGTTTCTACATTTTTAAATGGTTAAAAATATTCAAAATGAGACTATTTCACTGCACCTAATTATAAGAAATTCAGATTTCAGCATCCTTAGATAAGGTTTTATTAGAATACAGCCACATTCATTCATTTAAACACTGTCAATGCTTTTGTGTTTCAACAGCATTGGCAAGAAATTGAAACAGAGACCACACGGGCCCTTTAGCCCCCCAAAATCTGAAATCCTTACAAAAAAAACTTGCCGATGCCCTTGCTAGGTGCTGGTTTCACTAAGGTATGCCATGCTGAAGCTGTGGGTGATGCTGGCCATTTCACCAGCTGTCTCAGTCCTTAGTGACAAGATCCTAGAGAAGAAAATGGCACTGAATTGACTGGAATGGAGTTACTATTCAGAGGCATCTGAACATTACCTTTTCTCCCTAGAGAAGCACTCATGAACAACAGGACATTCTTTGTGGAGCAACAAAAGACCTGAAAGGTATGACTGCACACCGTCAGATGCCACATTATATCAGACACTGTCACAGAGAAGCAGAGCAGACTTTAAGAAAACATTACATGCCTTAAATGAAGCACAGTTTGTGGGTGTATGATTATTAATAAATAGCTGAACTAAGCACCCACTCGGACATGGGGTAACTCAAAGTAGTTACATAAAAGAAATGTGAAGATTTCATACAAAATACAAATCTTTTCAAATTTTTACTTTTTCTATCACTAAAGTTTAGAAAATGCAAGTATTCATAATGCACACACACCCACTTTAAGTAAGAGAACTCTGAACAAGAACAGCAAAATAAGCAGTCACAGAGACATGATGAACATTTTCCTGGGAAAGTCTGACTGGCAGTGAGGTACAGGCTGGTCCAAGATGTTTTTAATAGCTCCTGAGAGAATCAGAAGAGTTAACGCACCTGTCCCCAAACTGCCTTTCTTTAAAACAGTCACCTTATGTGTTCAGAAAGGCTGACTAGCCATCTGTGTTAAAAAAAACAAAAATAAACAAGATATCAGGCTAAGATTTCCCCAGTGTATTTTTTGCTAATCTTGGCCATTTCCTTTAATAAGTTTGCAAATATACTGTAAACATGTAACTTAGAGCAAGCTTGCCATCACTGAATTTCAGGCTAAGCAGAAAGATCTCTTTAAAGCTCATCTTGTTTGGGGCTCTGGCCCTTCTTACAACTGCACACCGGCAGGTGGGTGTCTTAAAACAGTGATCCTACCTCCTCCTCTCCTGCCACACCATCTGTGGGCATGGCAGACATCCATGGTGCACCCAGGCATATGTGTCACTCTGAGCATGCTGGCTGGAACTTTACTCCTATCTCTCCCATTTGAGAGAGATCACTGGAATCCAGTAAGAGTGACATCATTAAAAAGTGGCATTATTAGTAACAAACTACTAACCATGAGCCTTACAAGAGATGACTAGTGTGCTTTACATGACAGCTGGGAACTGTGGGTTCAGCCTCTCTTTGAATGTGAGCAGTGACAGGGAATCCAATAATTGCTGAGGCTTTTTTTTTCCAAACAGCTCTAACAGCCGAAAGTTCTCTCTTATATTGAGCCAGAATCTATCTCCCCATGGTTTCTACTCATTCATTCTTGTTCTGCCACTTGGGGTTGTCAGAAAGATAGAACCCCTCTGCACCCAGCCACTGAGTGCAAGATGATAATGATCATGGACATCTTCCTATTGGCTTCTCCCCACACCCCACTCTGCCAACAATCTTCTTTCTCACTCTCACATGGAATGGAATTCTTTCTGTTCCTTCTCAATATCTTGCTCTTCTTAAAACTTGAGGTTTCCCCTTAAAAAGAATTCCATTTTTATTAAAGGAAACATAGCCATGTTTCCAACCCTAGGATTCCTTCTGGTTTCAACAGAAGGGAGTTCCCAGGACACTTTTCAGGCTTCCCGAAAAGATACTATACCCCTTGGCTTGGAATTCTGCATTACCCATATATATATGGCCAAGAGAAAATTTCAGGATTTAGCTCAGGCACTCTCCCTCCTACAAAGCTTCCACTGATCTACCCAGCCTGAGTTAAACATCTCTCCTAGGTCTTCTATGGGAATCCACCCCACGGCACCAAGCACCATGTCCTGTAAGATCGTGACTTATGTGCCCATTTTTTTTTTTTTTCATCAAAACTGGAAGCCCCTTGTAGGCAGGGCCAGTTCCTTAATCATCTTTGTGTTCCTAGTGTCTCATAGCACAATGCCTGCCACATGAAGGCATTTATAGATTTTTCCAGGTGAATTAATGAATGTAAATATACACATACACACACACACAAAAACACCCACAGAATCACTGCTGAAACTGATGGAAATTTAAGAAGGAACCAGAGGTCCGTCAAATTTCAGAACTTCCTCTTCACATAAAAATGTGCAGCTCCTCAAAGAACAATTCCACTCAATGTCTGCACCACAGTAAGAAATTCAGCCTGTATTTTAAAAAGTTTGTAAGCAACAGATAATATTTAAAACTAAAACAGAAACAATTCCCTGCAATGCATTTAAGAGAAAGAGCTAAATCACTGTGGGCAGGGATTGATCCTACAGAGACAACACAGCCTTAGGATCTGCCCAGTCAGGGAAGGAGGCTGCAGGGGGACTGCATCAAGGCATGACAGTGCTAGGAAAGCTGATTAGAGATATACCTCTAGGAAAACCCACTTCTCTTTCCCAGCAGTACTGCTTGATGCAAACTTCTTGTTTATTTATTTTGTTATCTAATTGTACCTCCGAGAATACAACTAAACAAAGGTCTCTCTACCCCAAATGCTTGATCAACAGAAAACCAACTATGGAAAGTTGATTGCTCTGTAGGCCTGGGAACACTGAGCTAAAATATTTTTATGAATAATAAATAACAGGAGAGAAAAGATTTCAGAGGCTGAATCCAAAGCCTAGTGCTTTTTAATTACCGCAGAAATCTTACACTATTAATGTAGATTTAGCATGAATACAGAGTACGAAATCTGCAATAGAGCCAGTAACAAAAGCTGTGTGAAATAAAACAATTTCTACACTGCAGTGAAATCTTAATCTCTCAATTGACTTAGGTATAAACTCACACACAGAATCATCAGTATATTATTCCTGAACCAATGAGTAGTTTACTTTATTGCAGAAATATCTAGATTTTGAAATCAAAGCTTCAGAAACTTTTCTATGAACTAAGAGAAATAAACTTTATACTTTACTTTCAGACTCAGAGGTATTTCTGTTGGTATTTGCCTAACACATAATGAAATCCTTGCAAGAGCCTCTTTTACTTTAATTAGTTTGCAGGACTGGCACACATTTCATAGTAAAATAAGCCTCCAAAGGTCTAATTAGTTGCTCAGTGATCGACTACTCAGTTCTCTAAATTTCCTATTCTTTTTAGTCTCATTTAAGAAACAGAAAGTTAGTTTGCCTTAACTTAGACAGTGAGCTACCTAGATTATTCCCTTTAGTCCTGACAGATGCTAAAAGCAGGAGCCAAATTCTGATTCCTAGTACTTAGTTACAAATTCCTAAATACTTGTCTAGTCTATCATTAACCACACAACTCTGGCCACATGGCATACTATAAATGTTCTCTTGGGGATGGGGGGCGGAGCAGCATCAAAGGATAAGGGGACCCAAGGAAGAGTGGGTGTAGACAGAGCCCAGTGCAAATGAACAAACCCAAAGGGCCATTAATCATGAGGGGTGAGAACTCCAATATTACAAGGAGTGGAGGAGTCAGAGCCAAGTCATTCTGGGAATGTGTCTCAGTATTTGGAGACTTGGATGCTGCAGAAGATGTGAAATACTATTTCCAGAAGTATGAATATGAGTGGCTACCAGCTGTAGTTGAAGATCAGGTAGTACTTAGAACTATCCAGAGATGAGAAACAGGGACCAATGCAGACTTCGGTCCGGTCAGGGCAAGTAGCTGCCAGGCATTAGCTATAACAGGCTGGCTGCCTAGACTTTTGGCTGGGACGTAGGACTCTAGTAAAAAATATCACCAGTGGGTGTCCAGCAGTAAGGCCAATCTCAAGATTTTTAGCGAGAATGACCAGCTGGGTCAACACTTCACAGTCTCATTTCACAAGACTCCTGCCTCTTGGCAACTCATGTTTTTTTCAGGAACTCAAATGTTCTCTTCTTGCCTGCATGCATGCTGTTTCCTTACCAGAAACATAGTAGGTGCTGCTAATTCTTACACATCTTCACTTAACTATCAGGGAGGGCTTCCCTGACCATTTGCCAGTGAGCTTCCTCTGTGACAGGCTTCTCTAGCACCATGTTTCATGAACCTTGTCCCTCTGGTCATTACTTGTCCCAAGTTTGTCTTCCTCACTAGACTATGAACTTCATACACTCAAGAGCCTTGTCTATATCCTACATGCCTAGCTCATAGGAGGCACACGGCAAATATTTGTTGAATTCATCAACAAACTCATTGGCAGAAAAAATGAAAAGGACAAGGCAGAAGGCACCTAGGAATTTTCCCTGTTTGACCCTTTGCACAAAGATAGCAAAAATACCAAAACTGAGGCAGCACCTGGAACTGATTGTGGACTAAGGAAAAAATATTATGCCCCTAAAAAAATTTTGGTAGAGTCAAAATTAGAATATAAAGAAAATAATTGCTTTGTTAAAATAATGTACAAAACCAATATTCTTAATAATGCTTAAATGTGGTTTCTAGGTATAGCACAGTCTTGCGACATCATCTTCTGCTCAAGTACAGGATTTGTACTCCCTTATCCATTACCCACCAGCAACTTAACACCTAAAATATTTATCTGCACAATTCTATACACACATTTCATTATACACCTAAATATCACTTGCTGTGAACAGCCTTAAAGTGAAAGAGAAAATAAGGCTTATGTCTAAAAAGAAATGCAATGAGACATTTTGTTCACTACCTCCACTTGTTGAGAATCTGCTGTCTTTTGGGTAGAATGCTAAATGATTTATATTATTTCTAATCCTTAATAAAAATACCCCAAGTGGGTATTAGTATTTTCATTTTACATTTATAAAAAAAAAAATAGAGGCTCTGAGCAATAAAATGGATTTTTGCAACAATTGGCAGAAGCGGAGTTTTCGCCAAAGTCAGAAGACTCAATAACTGCCTGGGGCTTGCCTCTAGTTCACACTGTCCAATCAGGGAAGTTCTCTAAAGCCAGAGAATGACTCAAAACTCTCCTGAAAACATTTGGGACATCATTCTTCACCTTCTCCTCTTTTCTTCCTACCTCACCCTAATTCAAACACCAGATCCACAGGGTCCTTATTTGGAAAAGTACAGTATGACATTTCACCTTCACTGACATTTTGTTCTCGGGATAGTATAAAGGCAGGACATTGTACATTTTTCTGTTTCAAAATATACACTAAAAGGAGAGAATTTTTAAAAATAATAAAATATATTCTCAGACATCAGTGGCAAAGTTTCCCTTTTTCTCTTGTCCTCTTATGATGGCGGACAATCTTATGTCAAAAAGAACTGTAGGAGGTGAAGACTTACCCTCTCCATCTCTTTGAAGTCATCGTCTAGCTTGGTTCCTTCAGCTCCCCCAACCTTCTCACTCACTTTCTGTAGAAAATAAGAAAAGGAGAATTACTATAAATCGTTTCTTTAAAAAAGATGATGTGTTAAACATTTTAAGCACTTTCATACATCATCTAATGCAATCTCATAACCATTCTCTGACTTAGGTGGAGATTGCCATTTCCAGAGGAGCAAACTGTGTGTGGCTTAAACAACTTACCAAAGGCCATGTGCCTGGAGAGTGTCAAAGCAAGAATTCAAACTTCTGATTTCAACCCCAGTGCTCTTTGTATTATGTAAATCATTATATAACCACCTAATCACTAACATTTTCCTCTTGAGAGTTCTAAGGGACAACAGCATCACAGAACAATCATTTCCCTCTGATAATGGATCTAAAACTCTATCTAGGTAGAAAATTGCTACTTCTTCAACCTATTCCTCAATGGGCTATTGAACAGATAATCACAAACATCTATCAAACTGTTAAGAGGGAAAAAAAAAAAAACTCAGCCCAGCTCATCTTCAGATAAAAGTACATGAATAGTGGTCTTATAAAGCTCCTAGTCTCATAAAGTTGTCTACATCCTTATATATACAACAGGCTATACGGAAAGATGCTCAATCATTTCCCATTACCAAACACTGCATATTAATATTTATCAATTAACACATGCAAATTTTCATTTTCTGCATGTAAAAGGATATTAATTAAAATTAGATATCCTATTTTATTCTGAAATAATGATTTAAATTAAGTCTAGTAAAAATGTATGAGCAGATTACATGAAAGATACTTTGATTTCATCAAAGATAGAAATACTGAATATTAATGACACAAGACTTTCACTCCCTTTATAATACCCTAAATGTAAAGATACATGCTTTCTCCTAAGATGTCACTGTATTACATAAAGTTATCACACACAGAGATCAAAGCATGATTGCTAATTTCCTTCAATAGCAGTTGGGTTGAGGGTCTTTGCATAGGATTCCCCCTTATGGCGAACAGGCAATGGTCTCAGCAACAACCTGGGTCATCCCAGTGAGCTTGGTTCACTTCTCTCTAAAGGGGCCTCTGGATACCTGACTCCATCTCTGAGCGTGGACACTCTGATGTCCTCTTGTCGGGGCCTGAATTGTATTCTTTATCCTCTCTTTCTCTCTGTCCTTTACTTCTGCTTCTTGCCATCAGAAAAACCTTCAAAAGAGACCACCCTTGGGAAATATGAGAGTCAAAGTTCTATCACCACTCCGGCCCTGAACAGTAGATGTCATCCAATTCCTCAGTAGTAACAGGAGGAATATAGTTCCTCTATTCCTTGCTAGTTACACAGAGTAGTTACGAAAAGTAAATGGCATGATAATTGTTAAGAACTTGTGTCTGACCCTACACAGTGTACACTAAATCCTAATTCCCTTCTTTCACCAATAAAGTGCATATATGCTTATGGTATCCTGGTTTCTCTCATCAATTTATTTAATTTTTGTTTTAAACTTTGAGAAGCAGCTAGCAATTTTCATTAACATAATAAAATCTTAGGTATATACAGGTCAATGATTCAAAGTGAAAGGTATCACTGACATATGCTTTCACTTGCAATTTAATGTGTACCATGAGAACTATATAGAACAGACACTACTATGTTGCATAAAGTAAATTACTTGTCCATAGTAGACATCTTTAGCTAGGAAGAGGTGGAACTAGGACCTGAACTCAGTTTTTCCATGCCAAACTCTGGGCTTCTTTACATTTGCACCATGGCACTGAAGAGCTGTCCATGGTGCTGGCCTTCTCTGCCTGAAGTTCCATTGGATTCAGATGGCCAGAGGTGAATTCACTGCCTTAACTCTTAATCCTGGACATCAGCCCTGTCACTTAACTTGTGCTCTGGATGATGCTATCACCTCTTTCAGCAATCCGCACAGATCCAGGCTTTGTCTGGCGTCAACACTGCCTCACCTTTAGATAAGCCTGTACCAACTGTGATCTGGTCCAGCAGCCAGCTTCTTGGCTTGTGTTCCTAAAGGATTTTTACCAAACTTGAAATTGAGGGGAAAGGAAGACACAATTCAGTTTAGAGCCTTCTAGTGGAATTCCAAGTGCCAATAACTTGACCTGTATTTTAAGATGTAACTTATAGAAAATAATAGAAGGGGGCCTTAAAGATTATTAAATTTTTACTCAGTAACACTGATTCCCTGCTTCCCACTTTGCTCAATGACAGCAGTTTTAGTTCACATGTCAGTAAGCCCATCTTGTATCTTATTTTTCAAATACATGGGCTGCCATTAAATTTGTCTCAGATCTAGTTGAACTCTGACACAATAAAGAAACATTTGCTACACAAGCCCAAAACTAATTGTCATCTGCATTTTACATGACTGTCTCCAATGTCGGGAAACTCACTATATTACAAGGTTTCATTTTTGTCAAAGAAGATGATGATAGACCACCAACATGACCTGTGAATGAAATATTTAGTTTTATTTGCAAAATGGACACACAAAAAAGTGTACCTGAAAAATGCCTCCATTTACAAAAAAAATCCTGGTAACCTTGGGTTAATCACATTTTGACCAACGCTAGACAATCAAAAGCACAAGGGCCTATTATCACACTTTCGATCCTGTATTTTTCAACTGACAGTGATTTTTGATTCCTGCCCCCTTTTGCATCCATAAACAGCTTATCAATGCAATAGTTGGCTCACTATATCAAAATGCATACTGGGATCTCACTGGCCATTAATAATTCACAACTACTCCTGGTAACACACTGTGGTCAACTCCTCAGTGTACAGGCTTTAATGATTTGGTTTACAAGTATGGTGTGTGTATGTTCAAAAACAAGAGAGGGAAGGAAAGAAGGAAAGGAGAGGAAGAGGGAGAAAAAAGCACATCAGTGAGAAAAGAGAAAGAGAGATCATTTCTCTTCTCCATAAAAGCTGACATTTGAGCTGCTTGGGAGGGTTCACCAAATACAGTGAATGATGCCAGCAGTTACATACTGATACTGGCCTGACTGGTTAGTTGATATAAAAATTTCTCCTCTAATTAGATTCATGGGGGAAAAAAGTAATATTCAGGATGTCTTCCCAGCAGCAGCCCTGGCACGGGGAGTGTGGTGCCTTCATTTTTTTTTTTTTTCCTGGGGACCAAGTTTTAATTAAATGCCACCTCGAGGTAGCAGTCTATTTGTTCTAATTCATACTAAAGGAAAAACTGTCACTCTTGCAATTTCCATTGTTTTCAGTTATTGCAGAAGTCACAGATCCTACTGAAAACAATACAAGTATGTACTTAAAAATAAGAAATAACCATTTAGGCTAGAATACAGCATGAATAACAATTATTTCTAAAGAGTGAGAGCAAAGAGGTTCCTCTAAACTATCAAAGCATCCTGGGCAGTGAAATCATTATTAAAAATCAGTTAGAAAAAAACCTCACAGTCGTTCACTTAGTTAAATATTAATCCCTATTCAAAGTTCATGGGTGGGTTAAAAATGAAGGCTGAAATAAAATTTTGAAAGGCTGAATTCAAGGGTAATTCATATGCTGAAGATTACACCCAAGCTTTCCATCCAGGGAAAAGTCGGCTGAGATTTTTGGGGTCCATGACCTGCTGTATGAGCAAATTCACCTGTCCACCCACACTGAGCACAGTGCCTTCTTCCACTCCTTTCAGTTTCTCTTGCAGTCTCATCAAGACACGTTCAGCTACTTTGTTGAAACTCTGGTCAATATCACGAAGATTTCCTTTGCATTCTTGGTCATCTGCATTCAGAGTAGAGTAGAGCTCAGTTTCATCTTCAGGCCTCTGCTGTAAATACAAAGCTTTCAAAGGATTCATGGTCCAGTCAAAGAGCGGATCATACAGGAGGTATGATCTCTGAGCTATTTTTCCAACTCACAAAAGATCTAAATATATCAGGGCCCTGAATTAGACAGGGGGCTAAATAACAATTGACTCATTCCTTAGGAATACGGCAAATATCTTCTCCTGTTTTTTAAGTAACATTACTAAAACTTCCTTTCACTTTATGCCTAAGAATCAAGGTGAAGAACACAGGTTGCCTCAGTCCATCTGGCCTATAATGAAGAGTTCTGTTTTCCTTAGCTGCTACATTTTGTGCTATTATTTTCTAGTGAAGTGGTACCTAAAACTGAAGTTTAATAGTACAGAATATTTTTGTAATGCTGTTTAGTAGACTTTGACTAATATGCTTGCCATTTAAGAAAGTGATCACCTATTTAAATGAACATCAGCAAAAGGTCATGTAACCAAGATGTTTGTTCTCCCATAATATCATGAAATAAGGGGGAAAAAACATGGTATAAATATAACTGCACATTTTACACAATTTGAGAAAATGTATGTTTCTAAGTATGTATCTACTAGGTAAATTAAAATGCTAAATACACAAATGGAAAATAAACTTAATTATATTTTCTTTAAAAAAAGAAGGTATTTGAATAAAACAGAACAGTGCAAGTCAGCCAAAGTGTCCCTCTATACCATCTAAAAACCTAAAAACACTGAGGGTTCAAAACCCTCAATTGTACCCACACAGTGCAACATGAGAGCTTATACTTCTAATCTTTCCTGCTATTACACTTCTCATACACTCTGTATTCCAACCAAAGCAAAAATCTCACCTTCCTCTATGATTATATTCCTCACAAGAGGCACTCAGTAAAGATTTGTTGATCTGAACTGCACTGTACTTTTGTGAATATTAATGTTAAGTTGACTGAGAGGTGGCATAAAGTGAGGCAAGTAATACTGATCACCTCATTCTGGGATGGTATTTCCAAAAGCACCACTTTCACTTCTTAATGGGGTTGGTTTGTCTTTTGGGGCAAAATACATGAACAGAAGTTTTTCAAAAGAAGACAAATGGCCAATAAACATATGAAAAACTACTCAATGTCACCAATCTTCAAGGAAATGTAAATTAAAACCACAATGAGTTATCACCTTACCCCAGTTGGTTTTTATTAAAAAGCCCAAGAACGACAGATGCTGGCATGGATGCAGAGAGAAAGGAATGCTCGTACACTGTTGGTGGGACTGCAAATTAGTACAACCTCTATGGAAACAGTATGGAGATTCCTCAAAGAACTAAAAGTCAACCTACCATCAGATCCAGTAATCCCACTGCTGGATATTTACCCAAAGGAAAAGAAGTCATTTTATCAAAAAGATACCTGCATGTGAATGTTTATCATGGCACAATTCACAACTGCAAAGATGTGGAATCAACCCAAGTGCCCATCAATTCATGAGTGAATTAACAAAATGTGGTATATGTGTATCATGGAATACTACTCAGGCATCAAAAATGATCAATTCAGGCCTTTTGCAACAATTTGAATGGAAGTGGAGAACATTCTCCTAAGGGAAGTAACTAAAGAATGGAAAAACAACTACCACATGTACGCACTATTAAATTGGAACTAACTGATGAGCATACAAGTGCACAAAGCAAAGTAAAATTAAGTGGCAATCAAGCAGGGGGGTTGGGGGAGGAGGGGATGGGTAAAAACTTACCTAATGGGTACAATGAACACTATCTTGGTTATGGGCACACACATAGCCCTGACTCAAGCATTATAAAAGTGATCCATGTAACCAAAAACATTTGTATCCCCGTAATATTCTGAAATTTTAAAAAGCACAACTTTCAAATAAGAAAATAAATAATACAATCAACTCACATTTTGAATTAAAAGTCTTAATTTTGAGCCTACAGTTGTGGTTGGCTCATGCTATTTTTTCCCCATATTCTAAATTAGAAAAATGTCAAAGAAGACCAGCAGCAAGAGACAGCTTAGATAAATGACCACTGTTCCAAAGGCTGCTGCAGTGCTTTCCAACAATGACTCATTCTCCCCAAGTTAGCTGT
Source organism: Mirza zaza (assembly GCA_008750895.1). Taxonomy (NCBI): domain Eukaryota; kingdom Metazoa; phylum Chordata; class Mammalia; order Primates; family Cheirogaleidae; genus Mirza; species Mirza zaza. The sequence continues at coordinate 26,868 of VSMD01133451.1, forward strand.
CACTGCTAGGCAGAAGACATTCCATCCTCTAGCTGCAGCTCTGATTCCTCCCAGCATTGCATTTCATTAACCAAATGCTTAAAAGCCAACTACTGTATCTCCAACAGCCTTTTATAAAGGTCTCCTTGAAAATCTCATTGTCGGTGAAATTCAATAGGCTTAAGATCAAATTTATTCATACCTTCCACATCTGAAAAGTTGTTTACACCTTCTAACTTCCCTGCTTTTGTTTGGCTTTATCTGTCACTATTCATCATACAAAGCCAAGTTTCTTTATCATCCACTAAATGTGCTGTGTTTATTCCTCCTGCTTTGTACCTGAATCTATTTATCTTTTCTATTCTTCAAATTCTACCACTTGTCTAAAATGCCCATTCAGATTTCACCTTCTCCATTATCCGTGAGTGTCCATCCTCACTGGACAATATCAGACTTCCTTTACACTCTCGATGACACTCATCATCTGCTGGATTATCCAGAAGCAACTACTTGATGAGTAAAACTGCTGAAGATCTTTTCTGATCTGAATTGTAACATGCTAACAGCAGGAATTATTATACATAATACATGCCCTGTTGTTTGAAAATGTGAGACTGCAGTAATTAACATAGTGCTTGCAGAGCAGAAAAATATTTTTCAATGAATGATTCTAAAACCAAAAATTGCATGTAAATTAAAGGAAGACCCTTAACTATAAGTCAGCATTGGCTCTGTATCTCCTTCCTAACGGTTTAATATTCCCTCTAAAGTATATCTTTCTCTCTGCTGGCAACAGACAAAAAATAAGAAAATTCGACAAACAATTACATATCACATTTTATTTATAGCCAAGGCTAAAGAAAATTCTATCTTCATTGTAACCGTTCAATATTCATCAACTGTATTACTTTTAATATAACTATAATTCGTATTAATGACATACATTCTTCCCATTAATGTTGGTGCTATCCAAATATATTTTAGTTTATACCCATATGTACATACGTTCCTGTATAAATACACACATATGTGGGCATATGTGTTTGTGTATGTACACACATAGGATAGAAAATAAACATAATACTTTTCCAAATGCTTTTTTAAAAGTCACCATAAATAATTTTAAGTATGGCACATCTTTACTTGTATTAAAATAGAATTACTTTAATTGACATTCTATAAATTAAGTATACTAGGTTTTAAGAGCAGAAATTATGACACATAAAGTATCCTGCCCAATATATATTACGGATCAATAAAATATCTGTATGTACAAAAATCTCACTGACAGTTCAGTAAATGAGAGCCACTGGAGGCAAGGTTTTTAAAAAACTGGATGTATACTCAAGAGACATGGATTCCAGTCCTGACAATATCACCTACCAGTTGCGTGAAAGAGAAAATGCATAACCTGTTACTGCCCCAAATCCTTCACTTGAGAAATGAAAACTGGTATCTTCTAACACTGGATTTTTTGAGAAATAATTTAGAAAATATGTGTAAGAACATTTTGTAAACTATCAAAAATCATTAAAATAAGGGATTATTGTGCCTTAATTTAATAAGAAGTCTTATTCATATGAAAAGTGAAATTTTTATTTTCTTACATTTAGCCAAAAATAAAATTCTAAATGTAATTTAAACACATTATTAAAGAACAACATTACGTAATATACAAGCTGTTTAGAAAGAAGTTATAGTAACTACCCTGCAGGACACTGTACAAATGTTTTCCCAGTTTGTAGGAAAGGCTGATTTATGTTTTTAACCCCAGTGAACCACACCATAAACAATTAGAGAATCAGACAAATCAATTTCTACATTTTCTATAAAGTATTTCAAAAGGAACAAGATAGGCTAGAAGCTGGAGAAAAAGCCAAGTACTTAACTAACCCAAATTCTGATAATAAAAGAAGCCCATTCTCTGACTCTTCATGAAAGTTCTTTGTTATTCATGAGCAAAGTATTAAAAATTTAAAAAATTATATTACAACATTTTACAACATATCAAATATTTAGAGGGAAACAGAGTCAAAATCACAGCAGCATTTTCTTAGTATTTGGCTAAAAACATACAGATCTTCTTTTTCCAGATGGTGGTGGGTTCACTTTATGGGAGACAAGTCTCACACTAGTTTTTCTCAGCTATCATTAAATTGGAGTGCTTAAATGTCGTGATGTTTTGAAAATGGATTTCAAAAAACACATATTTATTTTTCCAATCCAGAAACTTATGATTTTCTTAGAAAATGAGTAAAGGCATTCTTGTCTATATACATTAAGATAATTCTATTTCTCACTATCAAGTAGAATTTGTATATTGAAGAAAATTAGAAAGATTCCTCTCATAAAAACCAGTGATTTTCCCCCCAAGAATTTGACAGGATGAAGACTGGTTTTCTTTGAATATCTAGAGCTAAAAATTTGAAAATGAATTTGGGTGAGCTAAGTACTCGGCTTTTCCCCCAGTTTCTAGCCTATCTCGTTCCTTGTGAAATACTTCATAGAAAATGCAGAAATTGATTTGTATGATGCTCTAATTGTTTCTAGTGTGATTCACTGGGGTTAAAAGTAATAACTTTCTAAGCCCCATTTCCCCAAAGTGAGACTTTCCCATAGACTATGGAGATAATTACTTGCATATACCCATCAAAGGGAGTTGGCAAAATTTATTATAGAGGTATCCTGCAGAGCTTTCAGTTCCCTGCTGGAAAGGTAATTTACAGCTATTATCTAGAGTTTCATTTGCAAGTAGTCCTATTTTTATCTTACAGAAAAGTTTTAAAAGTGTGTACACTATGCAGAATAAAAAAATAACCACCATTTCTCTATTTTTCAACTCCCTCAAATAATTTAGTTCATCATCAGATAAGCATTAATTTAAGAGAGCAGTCTGGCAGAGGGGGATGATATTTCCATAAAGTTTCCCACCCTTGGCAATAGAAAAAATTTTATACACTTTCATAGTCCACTGCAATAAGCCACGAAGTTAAACAAAATATAAAAAGACAGTATCTGCTAATAATAGAATTTAAGACTTGAGGCCAGAATTATGTCAGATAGCTTTTAAGATCCTGTTTCAAACTAGTGATAAATTCCCTTTTTTTGAGTTAAAAAAAAAAAAAAACTAATAAAGAGAGGGAAAAAAGGTGCTAGTAATGCTAGTAATTAATTTGGGAACTCTGGGGACTTAATTTCAGAACTGGCTAATAAATGGTGGAGATCCCAATGCTTAATGACCCAGTAAGTCAAGCAGGAATCAACCAGGGCTTTCATTTCTAAGGGCTTCCTGCAAGCCCTCTTATAACAACTAGTTTTCTGAATTGAAGCTATTAACTACCCTGGGCCTCTTTCCTCATCCACAAAATGAGGTCAGAACAAGGTGGGATTGGATAACCAGGAGAATTCTAAGGTCACTGACAACTAAAAATGTGATGGCTATTTCTGTGATGGTTCGTTTTACATGTCAATTTTGCTAGGCTACAATACCCAGTTATTCAACCAAATGCCAATCTAGGTGTTACAGTGAAAGTATTCTGTAGAAATGGCTAACATTTACAATCAGTTGACTTTAACCAAAGGGCACTATCCTTGATATTGTGGGTGGGTCTCACACACTAGATTGAAAAGCCCTAAGACCAAAACTGAGGTTACTCTGAGGAAGAAGAGATTTCTGCCTCAAGACTGCTGCTGCCTGACAGTTTCCAAACCTGCTGAGCTGGCCCTACAAATTTCAGACTTGTCAGCTCCCACAATGACATAAGACAATTCCTTGAAATAAAACTCTCCCTTTCTCTCTCTATCCATATCCATATCCTACTGTCATGCTTCTTTAGAGAACCCTAACTGGTACAATTTCTGCCTGCTGCAGTGCTATTTATAGTATAGCAAAGGAAAACCATAAATTAGGAAATGAAGGAAAAGAGAAAATATTATGCTAAGAGAAAATGCCACGGCACTTTCTCTCCCCCTCCCCCCTCCCACATTTGGGTTATTCTGGTATAAATCCCATTCTTTAAAAAAAAAAGACAGACAAAATCATCTTTAGAGCACATCCACTAAATGGAATGAATACAAGAGGACCAGGAACTTTGCAAGCACTCACAGTTTTAAGTGCAAATCATTGCACATGTGCCCTGGGAACTTAGTTTGGTAGATTATATGAACATATAAAAAAATCATTTCAATACAATGGGGAAAGTAAATTTTACAAAGCACAGAGCACCCTCAGAACCTACCATGGACAATCTGATCCTAGTTAGGTGAGAACACAAGGTTGAAGAAAGCATCCTAGCTGTTTCTCACGTGAGTAGAAGTAAGCCAGAAGGACAGATGTGGGACATGGGAAGAAGCTTTATTACAGAGAAGGTTCTACATGACAAAAAGCAAATAAGCAACACACACAGTGTATGTGCAGGAAAGTGCATAGAGTTCAATGTTGCCAGAGCTCAGAACACAAGCAGGGAATGACAAGGACTGGGGATGCAGGCAGAGGGAGGGATCAAGTGGTAGTGGGCCTTCCACCACATGCAAAAGACCAGATGTGGTTTGTTTTGTTTTTTCTTGAGCCTATTTGTAGTCAATGCCATCTTTTACTTACTCTTAGGCAATCAATGATCTGTTTCCCATCCCTACAGTTATACCTTTTCTAGCAATGTCATTTAAGTGTAATCGTATGATAGTTTTAAATTTCTGGCCTTTTTCACTTAACATAATGCCTTTGAGATTCATCTGTGTTGTTACTTGTATTACTCTTTCAGTTCCTTTCCATGGCTGAATAGTATTCCATTGCATGGATATACCGCATTTTGCTTATCCATTCACCAGTTTATGAACATTTGGATTGCTTCCAGTTTGGGGATATTATGACTAACACTGCTATGAATATCTGCCTACAAGTTTGTGTGAGCATGTGTTTTCATTCCTTTGGTATAGAAACCTAGGAATAGAATTGCTGGATCTTGGGGTAAGTGTATATTTAACTTTTTAAGAAAAGATTTTTCTAAGTGCCTTACCATTAAGACCTCAGATTTTATCTTAGTGTTTGTTGATAGAATCGCTTCTGTAATACTTGAATCAGGGTTAAAAGTATGCTTGTCACCCAGATAGTGTTCACTATACGCACTAGATAGGATTGTGCCCATCCCCTCCACCACCCTCTACCTGATTTGAGGTTTACTTCCCTCTATGCACATGTGTGCTCATCAGTTCCAATTTAATAATGAGTACATGTAGTGGTTGTTTTTCTATTCTTGAGATAACTCACTAAGGATAATAGTCTCCAATTCCATTCAAATTGTTGCAAAAGGCCTGAATCCATCCTTCTTCATGTCTGAGTAGTTCTCTATGGTATAAATATACCACATTTTGTTAATCCACTCATGAACTGATGGGCATTTGGGTTGATTCCACATCTTTGAGATTGTGAACTGTGCTGCAATAAACATTCTAGTGCAAGTGTCTTTTTGATAAAATTACTTCTTTTCCTCTGGGTAAATATCCAGGAGTAGGATGGCTGGATAAAATGGTAGGTCAAGTTTAGTTCTTTGAGGAATCTCCATATTGTTTTCTGTAGAGGTTGTACTAATTTGCACTACCACCAACAGTGTATCAATGTTTCTTTCTCTCTTCATTCATGCCAGCATCTGTTGTTTTTGGACTTTTTAATAAAAGTCATTCTCACTGGGATTAGGTGATATCTCATTGTGGTTTTGATTTGCATTTTCCTGATGATTGGTGATGTTGAGCATTTTTTTCACATGTTTATTGGCCATTAGTCTATCTTCTTTTGAGAAACTTCTGTAGATAATTTTAAAATAATCTGATCACTGAGTGAAGAGTGACTTAAATACAAGGCTGGAAACACACTAGTTAGAATGCTATTGGTAATCATCCAGGTGAAAGATGAGGGCCTGAACCAAGAACTCTGGGAGTTTGGGATAGACTCAGCAAATAGGACACAAAATAAGCAGGATTTTGTGACTGATGTGATACAGGAGTGAAGCAGAGAATTCTAGGATGACTTTCGGTTTCAGGCTTTGACATGTGGACGGATGAATACAAATGAACAGAGCTCAGGTATGTACCGCTGGGTTTGAAGTCCACGTAAATATGTCTGGCATGTAACTGAATATACGAGTCTCAGCCTGTAGCAAGAGTTCAGAGAGAGAGATAGATATATGGAGTCATTTTGACACATCTGTAAAATCTGAAGAGCAGATGAAGTTGCCCGGGGAGAACATGCATCCAGAGTGCAGCTATGAGTCAAGGAAAGAATCCTGAGTATCAATAGCAATTGAGGACGAGGCAGGGAAGGAACCAGCAAAAAAAATCAAAAACCAGACAGAAAGTAGGAGGAGGATCAGGAAGGACAGGAGTCATAAAAGCCAAGGAAGTTTCCCACATAAGTATAAGCCAGCCCTGAGAAGGGGCAGGGATGTGGTAAGTGGTGACTGGAACAATCATTTCAGAGCCATGACAACCCAAGAGTCTGATAGCTCAGTGGACATGCAAACTGCTTTGCATGTGATGTAGATTAGTACAGTGGGATCAAAGGTAAAATAAACATGATCTAAAGGATACCAGGAATCAGACAATAAAAACTACATCCTCATATTTTTGTGCATAGTATTTGTCTCTTCCATATTACTTTCTGCCTGTAGAAATATCATTGGGAAGTATAGGAAATATTCATAAAAGATAGAGTAATGGACAATTGTTGGTTTCCAGTTACATGGCAGGCAGCTGTTTCCATCACTAAGATTTGGACAGCCTTCCTCCACCAATTCAAGGTAGGCATTTCAGCTTTGCAGAAAGCAAACACTAAGGACAAACTGCAAGCAAATGGGTATTTGAAGACCCTGGAGAGACTGCCTATGTGTATTTCATACATGAATATATTCAGTTATCCATACAGCATTTATGTCACCAAACTTGATCTTG
>VSMD01133453.1:0-20325 GCA_008750895.1 Mirza zaza
TTTTGAGACAGAGTCTCGCTTTGTTGCCCAGGCTAGAGTGAGTGCCGTGGCGTCAGCCTAGCTCACAGCAACCTCAAACTCCTGAGCTTGAGCAATCCTGCTGCCTCAGCCTCCTGAGTAGCTGGGACTACAGGCATGCGCCACCATGCCCGGCTAATTTTTTTTTTATATATATATATGTTAGTTGGCCAATTAATTTCTTTCTATTTTTATAGTAGAGATGGGGTCTCACTCAGGCTGGTTTTGAACTCCTGACCTTGAGCGATCCGCCCGCCTCGGCCTCCCAGTGTGCTAGGATTACAGGCGTGAGCCACCGCGCCCGGCCCCTGTCCTGCCTTTTTTATAGGTACCAAATATTTCCAAAGAAAAAAAACCTGAAGCAAGTATTTTAAGAGAAATTTTATACTTCTTAAGATAAACCTTATGTTTTTCATTTGATGAAGAAGCTATTTAACCCCTCATCAACATTTTTTCTTTAGAGATGTCAAAATAGTACTATGGAAAGAGGACCATTTGGGCTCTGTCACTTTCCTGTCACATGACCCACTCTGAACTATTTATGCATTTTTAAGGTCCCTTTAACATGCACTGATATAGTACATAGATTGTTATAGAGACAAAAGTAAATAACATTCTTTTGTTCTGAATGTGTGTTAGTGAGGACTAAATTCCGTTATTTACCATTTGTCTAGAATTTTAACTTAAACAATATGGCCTCTATCAACTAACTTTGGGAATTCTAGACCTCTCTATATGACTTTCCTCCTCTGTTTGGTTCAAAGAGAAGTTAATATGGTACTCACCGTACGTTACTAATCATAAGGTTGATACCAGCAGCTGAAGGCCTAGAGATTTGACGGATTGTGTTCAGCATACGTTCATTTACAGGGTCCAACTGGCTGATGATAGCAGGTTGTTTGGTTACTTCAACAACCAGAGCCTCCATGGCTGCCCGAAGAGCAGTGATGCAGGCAGCAGCTTCATGTGATATTTGCAGTCTGATCCTAAGATGGAGAAAAACAATAAAAAATAAGAGAGGGAGCACATGCAGAAAAAGATAATTTCTCAACTTCACACACGGCAAGTCATGGAATAAACTTAACAAATACCAATGCTTTAAACTACTGTAATGGCCCTAGACTTAGGCAAACAGATATGAAAAGTAACAATCTGCACTAACCTTTCAAAAATCCACTGCTAGCTATTAAGAGGAGTCTTTAACCATAAAGTCTATCAAGCCAAATAAAATACAATAATACAGATCACTCAGACTCCAATGAAGAATGAAATGAGATATTCAGAATGCTGGAGTTTTCTAGGTTTTCAAAAACATGGGAGAGCCCATTGACTGTCCATTAAACTCTATTCCAATTTTGCCTGGTGCTTACCACTAGCTTCTGATCAATATCTATAGTATGTGAAAGAGGTATTGAAGCACCAAATCCAATGAGATTCTCATTCACAGCGGTAGACATGGCCTGAGTTCCTAATGTATTTGCTACTACTGGTACTACTAGTCAATTTAAAAACAGTTTATGATGAACCATACATACTACCAAGATTTACTACTCCCCAAGAAAAGATAATGTTATAATGTTATCTGAACCATCAGATTTTGCCATGTTTGTTTCACAAATTAAGTGATATTAGCAGCTGAATTGGGTCACATCTCAACTCTAAGAATTCGGTTTGGAGTTCACATCTGAAAATCCATACCAGTCATCTACAAGCACAATCTGCCCATCAGATTGGACTTTCTTAGAGGCAAAAAGCAGCAACTGCAGCGGGGTGACTAAGGTCATGCCTTTAGCAGAGATGGCTCGGGTTCGAATCTGCAGATGGAGGAAAAGGTAACAGTAAATACTTGACATTTCAACTGCCAAATATTGTTTTACAATGACAATAAACTAAGCTATGAAAATTAAATCTCATGTTTCTCAAATGATTTTAAAGACAGTAAGGAATGTCAATGTAAACATTTCTAAACTAATCTTTTCTTACCTTTTCACCAAATACAAAGAAGGGAGATGGGTACTTCATGTCTTGGCTACTAAAAGGACAATTAACAGACGACTTGTGGATAAGTGCATTGCGCCCTTCAGTAGTGAGAATCTTTCTTTTTTCCTTATGATAACATACATTGGGGTACACGCCAAAAGCCAGGAGAGAGATAACAACATCCAAATTATTGTCTGGTCCGGTGTTGGTAAACACTTGTGTCAATAAACAGTCTGTTAAGAGGAATGGGGTGGGAAAAAAAAAAAATCAGGTAACTGACTACTGATCTTCACATCACATGTAAACCATTTATGAGAATTCAGAGAACTGACTCCTTCTCCAAACCCATTTTCAAATAACCTGTCTATAAAACCTCTCTTCTCAGAACCCTTGCATCTAGCTAGACTAAGTTCAAGGAGAAATTTTGCTAAGTCTCTACAGTAAGAAAACTAAAATGTCAGTATTCTCTATAAAATCAACCATAATATAAACTTGGAGTGAATACTTTTAAAAACTCTGAATCGGCCATCTACTCTTAGAATAAGAGCTTGAATGATAGGACCACAAAGTATTTATCTGCTATTCTAAAGCAGCTGTTACTTGTAGAGAAGATGGAGTGATGGTAATCTAAAAGGACACCCACTGGAATGAAGGCTGATGTTTTCACCTAGATTCCATTTTGAGTATTTTATCACTGACTGGAAAGCATGTAAGGTAAGTGCTTAAAGCATAGATATAATTTGTTCTAGGAAAACCTGTGTTCTAATCTTGTAACTTCCTAACTGAATATGGACAACTAATTTACATTTCAGTGTCAGTTTCATTACCTATAAAATCGAGCAGTAATATCTACATCTTGGTACTGGTGTAAAGATTCTAGCATATAAAAAAGGCTCTTCTCTTTGATTTTGAAAAAATTAAAAATTCAGTTACAACTACTTTGTTTAGTTACTTAGATCACTTTAAATATTTACCACCTTGCCCAACTAACTTCTAAACAGGTCTTATTTTGGTTATGCATTCCAGTTCTCAACGTTTTAGAAAATAATTTTGTCTCTTAACCTATTTGGAAAAGTACTATAGCTTAACTTTATATCAAGGAAAAGAAGAGCAAGATTATTGTTTCTACATCACAAGTCACAAGGTCCTCTGTAATCATCTGTATACCAAGTTTAACTTAAAGCCATTTAAAATTTAATGTGGTAGAATTTACTTCAAGTCTAAAAATTAACATATGGGCTAACTGATAAATCACTTCTCAAACTATTTGAGGTTATTCAACAAATTCCTCATTCTGAAAGCTACAGAAGTGTTCACAAGATAAAAAGATTAAAAAAACTTCTCTTGATGGAAAGCAGCACCATTCTTTGTAACATTTATCGTCTACGTACTCGTTACATTCACTTTCATTGCATTTCAGCAACCTAGCCTTGCCCTTCTTTTCTTTAAAGACTGGATTATTACAATATGAAAAACTGGTGATCACCATAGTTCAAAGAACTAAGAATAGCTGAGAACATACAAAAAGCAAAGGGTCCGAAGTTTGAAGCTAAAGTACATTGTGCTGTCAATTTGCCTGCACTATATAAATGTCACTTCAGATATATCTTAAGAATGGGAAAGTCTTACCTTCTGGAAATCCAGAATTAATCAGAATCTCTTTGAGCTGAACTTTGGCTTCCCAAGTCATTCTTAGCGTAGCCATATTGAGTCTTTTGTGCTCACAAAAACGTATCTCCGCTTCTTCTCCACCCATTCTAAAATAAATTGGTGCAACAAATCATTCTCAAAGACCAGAGAACTAGATACAGATTAGAAACTAAAGACGGTTCACCCAAATCTTATAATAACTCTCTTTCAAACCCATACCTAGCATCATCCCAGGCTTGGAATACTGATAAAAGGGCTACATGATCTGAAAATCTGTTCCCAGCAAAATTTCGATGGATATAGCCCAGCCGCTTTCCTTCACTGATGAAAGGCTCTGGAAAGCAGGTGGCAGCAGAAATGGTACAGACAGCATCTCCCACACTGAAACACAAACAGATAGTTAAATTCAGACTAGTTTATAATCTTGTTGCCAGCAGCCTGGGCAGTATTGTCAATTGTGGATCAGATCTGTATTAACTATGATACTGCTTTTATTAGCACTGAAATTGGCTTAGCAAAAAATTTTACAGTCTGTCTCCAGAAGAAGGGGAGAAAACAATGAGCTATGACATTAATGGCTGCATATTTACCATAAATGATGACCAAGTATTATATCTTTCCTTTCTTATTCTCTTTTCCCCATCAAACCAAATTCCTTAATCTTCAAAACTTTCTGATCAAATATACCTTTTCCTAATGCTATTCTTTCAAGAGACAACTATTAGGTAATTCAATATGAAATGCCCGATTTCGAAGCAAAAGTATAGTTTACTGTATCTCAAACAAGAAGCAGTACAAGTGTAGTTTATTATATCTCAAACAAGAAGTAGTACAATTAAAGTATGTGCCTAAACTATCAACACAGTTTTGCCATCTTAATAGTAGCTTGTTTATGCCAGCAGCGAAGAAGCCTGGAGAGCAAGTGATGAAATTGTAAAAGGCGTTTTCCACAGTTTATTGAGAATAGAATATTTTTCCTTGCAAGAAGTGGTAGTCAGCTGGTGCAAGGTCTAGTGAATATGGTGGATGACAGAGTTTCCAAGTCCAGCTGCTATAGTTTGAGCAGCACTGTTTGTGCAGCAAGTGGTAGAGTGTTGTCTTACAAGATTGGACTGTCTCTATTGACCAATTTTGGCTGCTTAATTGTAAACATCCTCATCGTTTCGTCCAACTGGTTGCAGTAGACATTTGTTATAATCGACTGATCAGGTTTCATAAAGCCTGTGTCGGACCACCAAAGAAACACCATTAGCTTTTTTTTGAGACAGAGTCTCAATCTGTTGCCTGGGCTAGAGTGTTGTGGCATCTACCTAGCTCATAGCAACCTCAAACTCCTGGGCTTAAGCAATCCTTCTGCCTCAGTCTCCGAGTAGCTGGGACTACATGCATGTGACACTATGCCTGGCTAATTTTTTCTATATATTTTTAGTTGTCCATTTAATTTCTTTCTACTTTTAGTAGAGCCAGAGTCTCACTGTTGCTCAGGCTGGTCTCGAACTCCTGACCTCGAGCAATCCACCTGCCTTGGCCTCCCAGAGTGCTAGGATTACAGATATGAGCCATCATGCCCGGCTTTATTTTTTTGATGTATATTCAGTTTTGGACTGTGTTTCTGCACTTCATCTTTATCCAACCATTGTGCTGAATGCTTGCAATTGTCAAAAAGAATCCATTTTTCATCACGCATAATATAGTGTAGAAATGGTTTGCTTTTATGCCATGACAGCAAAGAAAGGCCAGCTTCAAGACAATTTTTCTTCTAACGCTTGTTTAATTCATGCAATACACCCATCTATCCAGGTTCTTTACCTTGCTGGTTTGTTTCAAATGTTCTAATACTGTTGGAATATTAATGCCCAAACTTGCTACTAAGTCATGCATAGGTTGGTTGAGATAGATTCAGTTCCACTACAGCTTTCAGCTCATCATCATCCACCTTGGTCTTGGGTTGGCCACATGGCTCATTTTCAAGATGAAAATCACCAGAATGGAACTTCTCAAATCATCAATGCACTGGGTATTACCCAAATCCTTTCCAAACACTTCATTGATATTTTAAGTTGTTTGTGTTGCACTGGTTCCATGACAGAATTCATATTCAAAAATAACATGAATTTTTGACTTATCCAAGAATTGCTCTAAAAAATTTTGAAAGATAATACAAGCCAAAACATGCATGTGAAAGACTGAGGATATACCTTCACAATAAACATAAAACACTAAGTGTCAAAGTGAATTGTCAGAGATAGCAAATGTCAAACTTAGTACTTAAGGAAATCAGACATTTCATACTTAAAAACCTAAAAATCTCCTGGGAGAAACTGCTCCTGTTTTGAGAAGTCAGTGCTGTTTCCCCCAAGTTGGGTCTAGATGTCCACCTACTAGAACTATTCATTTTTCTCATTTCATACTTCTTTCAGTATCTAGATATATCATTTCTCGTTACTTAAGAATATTTAGTTTTAGCTTCTATCTGAGCCCACCCTGCTTTTCTGAGAAGATTCTGAAACTATTCCACCACTTAACTACCAGCAAAAAAATAAAGCACTTACTAGAAAATACAGCCCATTATCATCATTTTGCCAAAACGAGGCTCAATGGGGAGTTTAGCCAGAATTCGTCCCAGAGGAGTCAACTCATCATTGGCATCTAATGCGTCAAGCTCTGTGGGGAGATATTTGTAAGTAGAAACAGTAATAAACACTCCTTTAGGTAAAGATGAAACTTTTTTTTTTGTAGATTAAGGTTAGGACAATGCACTTAAGATTTTATCATTTGTCAAACAAATCGCTAGCTAGCACCATGCCCATAGCCAAGAGTTCTTTTCACTCAAATATAGAATGAAACCAAATTCTGGAGCACCTAACATGAAGAGGGTACTAGACCTAGGCCCTGCAGGTTGTAAAGATGAATACAGTCCACAAGAAGCCTACACATACAATAATAATGGTAGTATAAAAATCTATATGTGGTAAGTATGACACCCATCTGTTGATGATTTTTAGAGAAATAAGTGAAATGTGGAAAAGTCGGAATAGCAGGTGGATGTTAGATTTAAAATTTAATTCAGATCCATTTAGCTCCAATATCCTTATTTTTTCTCACTATACTATATTGTTTCTGTAGCAAGTACGATAAAGAATATATAAATGTTCTAACAGATGCATACAAAATATTGTGGGTATCATGGTTCATGTTCTGATCTTTTAAGTATTGGTTAAGAGATGATTTCTTGTCTTTTTCTTTTTTTTCAAAATAAGACTCACATTATCCCCTTCTTTCCTCTCATAGTTCATTATAATAGTGACCATTTAAGCATTTAAGTTAATATTAGAAGTCTTACTATCACAGCCCTGTTGCCTATACCTTCATCTTGATCCACTTAAGTGTTATCTGTCAGGACAAGATAGATGGTATAATTAACATCTGTGTTAATAAGTTAATCTGTACTTTTAAGTACCTCTAAGAGTGTGCTCTGCTTCAATCACAGCATCCAAAGGTGGAGGTTCAATTGCCTTGGCCAGGAATTGGCCAATTCCTCCCAGACGCAGAAGTTTTATGCTCAAAGCAATTTCATGCAATGGTGTTCGGAACATCTCTGGTGTCATGTGGGTTTCGAGTCTAAGAAAAAAGAAGCTTAAAATAACCATCCTCCTTGTGTACACACAGATGTTAGCTTAATAAAATCTTTGCCGAATGATAATCATGGATATGCAGCTGCCTTTTCCTCAGCCTTCTATTTTACAATTATCACAGAACCTTTTATCATTCACTACAAACATTCTCTTTGAATAAGATTTAATCTGACTAGTACTTTCTAACTTTACCCTTACAGCTTGACAGCATTTACAGCTGAGTAAAAGACAATGAAAAATTACCCAAAATTTCTGATGTTATTACCCCCCTATGGCTTTTCCAGATCTTGCCTGTTAACAAACATGGGTTAAAAACGGTAATAAGGGCCAGGCGCAGTGGTTCATGCCTGTAATCCTAGCACTCTGGGAGGCTGAGGTGGGAGGACTGCTTGAGCTCAGGAGTTTGAGACTAGCCTGAGAAAGAGTGAGACCCCATCTCTACTGTAAACAGAAATAAATTAGCCAAACAACTAAAAACAGAAAAAATTAGCTGGGTACGGTAATACGTGTCTGTAGTCCCAGCTACTTGGGAGCCTGAGGATCGTTTGAGCCCAGGAGTTTGAGGCTGCTGTGAGCTAGGCTGACGCCATGGCACTCTAGTCCAGGCAACAGAGTGAAACTCGGTCTCAAAAAACAAATGGTAGTAAGATTTTTTGCAAGAAAAAGGGCTAATACTAACACTTCCTACAACTTCCTCACCTTCACAGTCCATATAATTTTAGTGCCAGAGGAAAGAATCTCATAGATCATCTAACCCAGGGGTCCTCAAACTTTTTAAACAGGGGCCAGTTCACTGTCCCTCAGAACACTAGAAGGATGGACTATAGTTTTTAAAAAACTATGAACAAATTCCTATGCACACTGCACACATCTTACTTTGAAGTAAAAAAACAAACAGGCAAAAACACCTGCATGTGGCCCATGGGCCGTAGTTTGAGGACACCTGATAATCCTTTAAAATTCTAATGAGTTACCATTACAAGCTGAATATATCTAATCAAAAAATCATCAACGCTCCAAAATCCAGAATTTTTTGAGTACAGACATGATGCACAAAGGAAATGCTCATTGGAACATTTTGGAGTTCAGATTTTCAGATTAGTGATACTCAATTGGTTGATTATTTAATATAATGCCAATACTCCAAAATCCAAAATCACTTCTGGTCCCAAGCATTTTGGATAAGAGATACTCAACTTGTATAAATTAACAATGATAACAGTGAACATTTACCAAGAGCATACTATGTGCCAGGCAATGTTCTAAGTATTTTACATTATTAGCTCATGTAATTCTCACACAAACCCTGTGGGTTAGGTATTACTTACTATCTTCATTTTACAAATAAGGAAACCAGAGAGGTTAAAGTAACTTAATCTAACTTTATAGAATGGGTCACAACAGAGGCCAAATGTTTAAGGTTATACAACATATTAGACACAAACAGTATTATAATAAAATCCAAGTCTCTATATTTCTAATTCAGGCTTATTTCCTAAAAGCCATTCACAATAAACATTCATGAGAAACATTTACATGTGATTCCAACACTGCTGGCAAGACTTTTACATAAATACACACAGCATATCTGTTCCTCACCCTACATAGAAAAGAACAAAAATCCCTTATTAAAACTCAGTTCACTAATTAGTAGATAATTTTACTCTAAAATGTTAAAAAGTACTTATTTCTTTAGTTCAAAGGACAATCTAATAATAATGTTTTAAAAAGAACTATCTTCCAAATGTTGTAGTCAGTCTCTAACTTCGGATGCTCAAATAAACCTATATTTTCAATAAACAGGGAGTCATATGTTACCAGTATAAAAGCAAATCAGAGTTTTTTTCTTCAGCATATTTTATACATGTTGTCATCACAACGACCCTGTCCCATAATACTTTATATTGTGATAAACACATATGTGCAAAATCCCAACTCTATCTTTATTATCAATTGGTTAAAGGTAATATATACTACACAAATCTCCACAAATATAACTAAAAACTATTTCCACAAATATAACTAAAAACTATTTTTAAAGAGACAGGGTCTTGATCTATCACCCAGGCTGGAATGCAGAGGCCTGATCATAGCTCACTGTAACCTTGAACTCCTAGGCTCAAGTGATTCTCCCACCTCCCATTCTCAAGTGAGCCTCCCAAGTAGCTGGGACTACATGCATGTGCCACCATCCCCAGATAAATTTTTTTTTTTTTTTTTTTGCAGAGACAAGGTCTTGCTGCATTGCCCAGGCTGGCCTCAAGTGACCCCACTGCCTTGGCCTCCCAAAGTGCTGGGATTATAGGTGTGAGCCACTGGATGCCATCTAAAAAATCTTAAATTTATAATTCAGAGAGAGAAGGATATTTTTAGCCAGTAAGTACCATTCATAAACATTCCCAAAAAGGCCTTGGGGTATAAATGGAAATGTACAAAGAATTAAGAGACTTAGATATGGGAAGAATTTGTGAGACAAATGATGTAACCACTGGAAAAAGACATACTCTAAAAATACCAAAGTACTGTAATTTTAACCTCTATTTTTCGGAAAGTTAACCATTAAGTATCAGTATTCCCAAAGAGTCAAAGGCATGTGGCGCCAAAATAATATCCTTATATCTGACCTTTTAAAAAGGTTATTAGTTAAGTAAACCGGTATCAGACATGCCACCATCAATAATTTCTGGTTTCTCTCTTTTCATTCTTTCATTTCAATCTCTTTATTCAAGCGAAATTCTCTCCAATACACTTAACTGGAGGCATTTATGTCCTGAGTTCATTAAGTTCATGGCGGGGAGATGGAGAGGATCAGGACAGCACACAGCAAGGATAGGTAAAGGCTTAAAAAAAAAATATTCAATCTTTATTCAAGAATTAGTCTCACCTCTCAAAACGAGCCCGGCTGCAGAGGTGAAAGCAGAATCCAGGCCTTACCCGGCCAGCTCTCCCTTTCCGCTGCTCAAGGTTTGTTTTGGATGCCCAAACTGTAGCATAGTTGGTCATATTATTGTGAGCAGTGAACAGTTTCACTTTCTGCCTATACAGGAAAGAGTGGTTAATTCTAAGACTCATATGTACTACCAATAACTATTATACATCCACTAAATGGTAGATGCCTTCTAGAAAGCCATGTCTACTTGTGATGTCTATTTGTGCAAAATAAGTATCAGTAATTTGATTGTATACTTCCAGTTGCCTACCTACTAAAAGGTAATGTAACATACATGTGCAACTTACCAGCTTGATTGCTCTGGCCAAGTTATATAACATCCTTTCTGTGCCTCATCCCCCTCATCTGAATGAGTGCAATACTGCTACCTACCTTATAGAGTTTTTATTTGTAAACATTAAGTGAATAAATGTAAAGCATTTAAATGGAATCTGGCACATATATGGAAGTGATAATTATTAAAGTTATCTCTATTCTAAAGTTTAGTATAACTTTTAGGATATCTATGATCTAAAGATCACATGCTGAACTGGAATATGTGGCACATCTCATACTACACACCTCATCAAGTGGTGCCTGCATGGTCCTTTTGAACCATTTAACAACCTCAAATTCCTTCAACATTACACATAGGCAATTGCTACTAAATCATTAGGAATGGCACAGAATGCTATTCACCATTCCCTAAAATGGGCATTGGTAAATTGTTTTTAATTGTCAAGAGAGACTGAGGGACTACACAGAGAAGACATGGGGCACAAGTTGGCCAAATAAAACCTGTGTATCAATTACCATATACACACAATGCCTCTTGGTGTATTTCCCAGGCTTATCTCATAGCAAATATGAAGTCCTTTAATTCTTAAAGGAGTATCCTTTAAGATATGTATCCTTTAAGATATCCTTCAGATATGATATTTGTCACGTGCTAAACACCAGTCGTCTTTATATACCAAACAGTATGCTATTATATGGCAATGGTCAATGGAAACACCCAAAGGGAAATGACCCCAAACACCAGCAGACAAGAGCAATGGAAAGCAGTCAGAAGTTAAAGTGTTAAGCTTTGCTGCTTTCTTCTATGTAAATGATTTGTGATGAGCAACAAGAATTACTCTGGACTGCCAATCATCTGTAGTCCTACATATGTGCCCAATAATTTTGAAGGTATAAGAACACAGGAGTTTAAAAATAAGGTATTTATGATTCTGTTAACTCATAAGACGTTTCCAGCTGGTAACAATGCAACAGACAAATGGGTTCCCTAGGAACTTACTTGCAGGAGTCAATGACATAAACAACATCATTTATTGTAATACTTGTTTCAGCAATGTTTGTGGACAAAATAACCTGCAAAGAAATCAAAAATTACACTCCAGAAAAATGTTCCTATTATATACTTGAAAGGACAGTTATTTGTTATGTATGTTAACAAATGACAAGAGAATTTCAGAAGTCTTAAAAAAAAAACTTCACTTGCCCACTGACTGGATAATGAAAAACCTATTAAGCTCAGGGAGACTTTTCCCTCCTCAGTTTAGATGGGTTATAATTTCTGGGGAAGCTCTTTGAAGGCCTGTAAGATTTACTTAATATCTATGTCACTTCCAACCCCATCACTGTAATCTTTAATATTCACCTTGGTTACTCCAACGGGTACTGGATCAAATACTTTGCGTTGTTCCTCTCGAGGAATCTGAGAATGCAGAGGTAGAATCTGATACCTGTGGCTTCCTACAACAATACAGAATGATTAGGGACTACAAATAGGAGATGGTTTAAAACTGCTCTCAATCACACAAATTTTTACTCAAGACCAGAGATAACGCTAAATTTTCTCTTTTCACATATGGGTTAGGGTATAAGCAAAAATATTTATTATTCACTCTCAAATACATAAGAATTCAAAGACTCATACCAAAATGTGGATTCATTTCCAAATGCTTCTGCATAGTATAAATCAAATTCCAGCCAGGCAAAAAAACCAAGACAGCTCCAGGAACATTAAGGGTTTCAATGTACTGAAGTAGAGCTTCAATGAGTTCAAAAGGAGTTTCCTTCTCATTCATTTGAGACATGCTCATTCTTGTTTCTGGACCATATTCATCATCACAGATCAGGTTGCAATTTGCCTGCAAAAAATAGGGGAAAATATTTTGGGCTGTCTCAATTACCACAGCTCATGAGATAAGTCTTCTAGATTTGTTCTTTATGTTCAAATGTCATCTAATGTGAATTATTAATTCAAGCTGACTAGTCATATGCTAGCATATATGAGAAATTTAATTTCCAAAACACATAGTCTCTAACATCAATGATTTTTTTTTTACTAATATTTCCCTTGGGACATGACTAATACTCAGGGACAAACTTTTACATTTGACACTGAAACCTTTAACAGCACTTTCTACTCAGTGTAGCTTTTTCTCATAACTTTTTTTTGAGACAGTGTGTTGCTCTGTCACCCTGGGGAGAGTATAATGGCATCATCACAGCTCACCACAACCGCAAATTCCTAGGCTCAAGCAATCCTCCTGCCTCGGCCATCTGTGTAGCTGGGACTACAGGCACTATGCCATGATGGCTGGCTAATTTTTCTATTTTTAATAGAGTCAGGGTCTCACTCTTGCTCAGGCTGGTCTCAAACTCCCAACCTCAAGCGATCTTCCCGCCTTAGCCTTCAAGAGTGCTAGGATTAGAGGCATGAGCCACCATGTCCCGGGCCCTCTCATAACTATTAACTCTTGGTTTTTGAAATTATTTTCCTTGCTGATTAATGAACTGATCCTAATACGAATCTTTGATCACCTTCATCTACTTCTGGTATAATGTGGTCCATAGTTTCCAAAAAGTCTACATTAGAATCAATGATAAACCATGACCTCAGTAATGAGAAACAAAGTTACTGCAATTGGTTTTTTCCCCCTGCAAAACTTTCTCATTTTGCCATTCATTTATATCCTCACATCTTTGGATTAAAAATATCTAATCTCAGGCTTTCCCATCAAATTCTGCATTGCTGGCTGTTTTACAGTATTTACTCTTTCAAGTTTCCAGATCCAAGACCTATTTTTATATTATTGTTTATCCAACTCTCTAGGTACTACATACAAAGTAAGTGTTTTTTCTGTTTCTTCCTAGGAAATCTCTTTCTTCCCTCCCTCTGATTTAATACTCTCTACCTGATAATGTCATTCACAACATAGCCTTTTTAACCTAAAACGATATCTGCTTCTTGAGCTTTCTTATATATGCAGATCACCTGGGAATCTTATTAAAATGCAGATTCTTAATTCAACAGATCTGCAGTAGGATACAACATTCTGCATTTCTACCAGTTTCCCAGGTGCTGTGGCCACAGAAAATGCTTTTGACTGGCAAACCCTTATAAAATGGAGTTGTCGCTAACCATGTAGGGCCTTTAAACATCTCATTCCTTCCTCTTTTTTTTTTTGACCTTTATGCCAAAGATAACTTAATTCATGGTAGAAAAAGAGCTTGTTGTTTAACCTGGATGTCTTTTGAGTGAAATATATCAATTAATGCAAAACAGACATTATATTATTAGTTTCTGTATGTTTTCTGTAATGCTAACTCGCTGCATATTTTTACTAAAATAATTCTCTTTTCTGCATCAACAATTTGCCCATATGAAAATTCTTCCTGGAATTCCACTCACATCATCATCCTCACCACCATCATCATCTTTATCTTTCTTCTTCTTGTCTGTCGGTGGTGGGACAAAGTGGGTCATCTGAATGCAGTCTTCCAAAAAATATTCTGTGGGGGATAATCCAGTCAGGTAAGTACTGTCAACTTTCAATATGGTGCAGCTTTAAAATTATTTACCAATTCCTAGATCAAAATTACTTTAATTCCCCCCAATCTGACACTATACAACTGTCAAGAAATTCCAGTAGCAATAACCTTTTTTTCCCTAATCAAATTCACTGTTTTCCTCTTAGACCTTAAAAGGAGGGCAAGGCATGTATACCTGTCCCCACAAAGCCAGTGGGGCTATCCCTCGTGTACAATATTCAACCAAACATTTATAGAATGCCCACTGTACACAAGCACTATGTTGTACACTCCCATGGTGTGTAAGTTTATACCTTAGTCCATCCTACCTCTATCAGGATGCACATATAATGGGTTCCCTTTTAGTTGTTTCCGAAGAAGGATCTCAAAGACTGGAAGATCTGCCAACCAACTATGCCTCAGATTCTCTGATGGGCCCAGAATGTTTCTATAATCTAAATAGTTCCTCTCTATATCCTAAGAACCCCAAAGTGTCATTCTCATCACATATTATGAGTACATTCTATCAATACTACTCATTCCTAATGTTACACTTGATCATCTGAGGTAGTGCTGCCAAGTTTCTCCACTGTAAAGGTACTCTTTTCTGTCCCCTTTCCATACTGTACTCTTCAGAAGAAAGTTATTAAGCACAGCCCACTCAAGGGATAAGGAGGCAAGTCCCACTTGTTTGAGAGAGGAGGATATCATCTAAAAAAATTATTTGAAATTCTTTTGTACAAGATTTGTTGTTATTCTCCTTTATTTAATCACTTATTTATATGAGTATAGATTCATAGACAGATATTTTACATTTTGGATCTATCTAATAGTATGTTATTTTTTTGCTCAAACTATTCTAGCTTTGGCCATTGGGAGCTTCTTCTGTGTCACTTTATCCCCCCATCATTGTGGGCTTCCTTTAAGCGTTTCCTTACTTTAAGGCACAAGATGTTCCAGGCCCATTTTATATATTCCTTGCCTCAGTCCTAGCATCAGCCATCTCCAGAGATGTCTGGTTCCTTTAACTGGACAATGGTATTAGAAACAAGATTTGGGGGCTGGGCATGTGGTACTGGGATGTAATTGCTTCTATGCCCACTCAGGAGACAGATGTAGGAAAAATATGTACACGAATGCATGTATCCACACCTATCTATAATTATATCTATACCTATCAATGTATCCATGTTAGCTAAACAGTTTCATACTGATGTCTGCGACTACGATCTAGCACCATATGGTTCATTCTAGCCATCTCCTCATTTATATCTGTAACTTCTCACTCTAGTAGTAAAAAACCTGGCTCCCACAATCTGTCATTTTTTTTCACTCCTAGTACACAAGTATAGCAAAGCTTTAGAATTATTAATCCAAACCCTGTGAAACATTGGCTTTTATTTCAGAATTACCCTTACTCAAAAATTTTAAAAATTAGCACCCAGGAATAGCTATTCATCATTTCTTACCAACCTACATTGTTTATTAAGCTATTCTTAGCTTATTTTCATGACCACAATTAGACTGTGCCATAATTCATTTTTTTTAAACAAAGCTCTTAGATGACTGTCCTAGAAAATGGTGATGACAAAAATCTCCTAAAGAAACTAAACAAGCTCTTATCAGAAATACTTAACCTTGAAATACTTCTCTTAATCTCATTTCAAAATCTCCTTGCTGAGAATTCTCTGGTTAATCTGACCCTGGCTGCTTAAAAATTAATAGTATTTCCCATGAACATCTACAGACCATAGTGACTTATATGTCTCTTAAGTCATATGTCTTTAATTTTTTAAATTATAATTTTAAGTACATTATAAACTTAAATTTATAAATATAAATTGTAATTTTAAAGATTAAGTTTATCTGTAAGTAAAGGCCTAGAAACTTACTGGATATGTTACCTCAAGTAGTGAATTAAACCACAGAGACTGACTGAAACCACAGGCAAGAAACTCCCCAAGAATGTTATGATGCGTTTGACACTCTAATTTGGCCTATATTTTAAAAATCCTTTAAACTATAACTCCAATCTTCAGGATTTAAAAATCCAAACCCTACTGTTCACCTTCCTCCTCCTATCCCACAATACTTACCTTGAACTGGGTAAGTTCTCCCATAAACTTCGATGATGGGGCAATTGAAGAAATATTCACAAAACATGCTGGTATCAATAGTAGCAGACATAAGAACAATGCGAACTTCAGGATAAGCCTGAACAACATCACGCAGTACTACCAAAAGGAAGTCAGTCTATAAAAACACAAAAACAAATTTTAAAAAATTGCACTAAAAGTTTGTGTAATATACCTAAAAGGTATTTTGTTATAACGCCACAAGCCATCAGAGAAATGCAGTTTCTTAGTTGGCTTATAGAAGTACAAGAAACAAAAGGATATGGTAACAGAATTCTTAAAAACAGTTGTAACCTAATAACTGCAGGAATTACAAATGTGTACTATTTGGGTAGGGGAAAGAGAGGAGAAAAATTCATCAGTGAGAGCAAAGAATTCAGTGAATTCAGTTAATTTTTTCAGTGAAATTTAAATTTGTAGGCACAGTTTAGCACGTGCCTCACATCTGGCTGTATTTTTAAATTTTACTTATTCTTAATTTTATGGGAATGTATATTTTATCTTTTGGGATTTCTTTTTTCATATAACATTGCTAAGATTCATCCACACATTATTATAGTCATTCTGTCTGTTGACTGTTTAATATTCTTGTATGTGAATGTATCAGTTAATTCATTTACTCTTGGCAGGTATTTGGGTTGTTTCCAGGACTTTAATGCTAATGTGAACATGTGCTATTCCGAACATTCTTCTTCATATCTCCTGCTATACTTATCCAAGTATCTACGGATAAGTGTGGGTATGGAATTGCTGAGCTATACAGTGTGTAAATCCTGAACTTCAAGAGATAATACTAAACTATTTTCCTAAGTGGTTCCATTATTTGTATATCCCCATGAAGAGTGGATAAGAGATCCTGTTGATCCACATGCTCTCCAACATTTGGTATTGTTACTTAAGTTTTATTAAACAAATGGACATAAAGCAGTACCTTACTGTGGTCTTGATCTGTACTTTCCTATTCCCCAATGAGACTGAAAACCTCCATAAGTTTATCAGTCAAATATTTTAAAGTATATTTCATATACTTTTGTGTAAGTAAGAAATTAGCCAAACAACTAAAAATAGAAAAAAAATTAGCCAAGCATGGTGGCGCATGCCTGTAGTCCCAGCTACTCGAGAGGCTGAGGCAGTAGGATTGCTTGAGCCCAGGAGTTTGAGGTTGCTGTGAGCTAGGCTGACGCCACGGCACTCACTCTAGCCTGGACAACAAAGTGAGTCTGTCTCAAAAAATAAATAAAAACAAAATTATCTTTGTGGCTCACATTATATTTTTACTGGACAGCACTGGCTAAATGTTTGTATTTTCTACTTCAAAGCTTGAGGACTCTTATATATCAACACACGTAAAGTTCTCAATCTATCTGAAGTTGACTTTTATATTTGGCTATGAGGCAGGAATCCAATTCCAACTACTTCCTTAGGGATGTTCAAGACCCTCCATTCTACTCTTCTTCAGAAGCAGTGACTATTTTTGGCCATAAATCTTTTAAGTATTTATAATTAGCTTATCGAGTTCTATGGAAAAACCCTGCTAGGATTTTGATAGAACTGCATTCAAACTGTGGATCAACTTGCAAAGAATTGATACTTATATATTAAGTCCTTCTATCCATGAACATGATGATTTGTTCTTTTATAGTGTTTCATAATAATAATTTATTTCTCCTGTAAAGGTCTTGCATATCTTTTTGTTGAATTTATTCTTAGATACTGGACATTTTGACTATTACAATGCTTTCTTCTTTTTATTTTCTAGCTATTTGTATAAAAATACAAAGAATGAAACTGACTTCTGTATATTAACCTTTTATCTTTATTTAACAACCATACTGTTATAGTCTTCTACTATTCGCAATACATGGAAGTGCTTTTGGGTTTTCTATGTAAAGTGGCAAAATTATGTAAGATTTATCTGAAAGAAAACATAAGTTTCTGCATTCTGTGAATGGCCCATTATTATAGACCTGACAATCTTTTAAGAAAAGCTTATTTTGTTAGGGAAATATTAATGATGATCCATATTATTTCAGTATTTGGAGCAATTTAAACCCTAAGAATACTGGCATATCAACAAGCAAGTAAAGACAAATCCAATCATTTGTTAATTAAGTCAATTAGGAAAAAAGATAAAGCTTCCAAGTAATTTTGAATAACAAAAACAGCAAACTTCTGTCCTACTGAATAGCTGGATTTCTGATTTTAAAAGTCATGATGAACCATCTAAACTATTTTTACTTGCTTTAGATTAACAAAGGTTAAAGTTCTGCCAAACTAAAGATGATTAACTACAACAGCTATAAAAATTTCTGAAGAGGAGGAACTCCAAAGAATGTTTTGAGTCATAATAGCTTGGTGACAGTTTGAATGAACATACTGTCAATGTACTGACACCTTTGTAAGAGACATTTGACTTGGATATAATACAATTAAATAGTTAATTTTATACAGGAAATAGTTAATTTTATACAGGTTTTGCTAAGGATCAAAAATGGGAGGGATGAAAAGTAAATTCTAGATTGTTCCTAACTGTGGCATAATTATTATTAACATCTGAAAGGATCAGAGCTGCAAACATCCAAAGAGACATCATTAATTACGTAAAATAAAAATTGTAAAATTTATCACAAACTTCCAATTCAAAGAAAAACTAATCATAAAAATTTCATCAACTATACAGTCATAAATTAGTTCAGTTGCTGAATTATGCCAGCTTTTACTGATCACTGCAGTTACACATTATAATAAAAAGTCTTTACTTTTAGAATGCTTTCTGAGGGTTTAATAAAGGAAAAAAAAGGTTGAATGGTTTCACTCAAGAAAGATGTTCAACATCTTAGTGACTGAAGTTCATTGTTTTGATAGAAGATAAATAACGTAAGCAGTGGGGAAAGGGAAAATAAAGCAAAGACATTCTATTTCGATTTCTCCCTATTTAGAAATAGTATCAGCAGTACCTTACCGTAACTCTTCAAGTTACTTACATTAATGTCTCTTTCATGTATTTCATCTACAATTACATGACTGATTCCTCGAATGCCTGCTTCTAATTTTCTTAGGAGCACACCTTGGGAAAGAAAATCAGAGCAACTACTAGAGATGTGTTTATATGTTAATTAGAGAAAATTAGAGAAGCATATACTAAAGTTCAAAGAAACAAATTTCTAGACAATCAACTATACTTCAATTAATATAACACCAGGATTTTAGGAAATAATCACCTGTAAATTTAAAGTATTAAAAAGGTGATAGTTTACTATAAAATATATTTGTTTTTCAGGGATTTCATGATTTCATTTTCTCTATGCTACAACTACCAGCAAGTACATCATGCTCTCCATGAAGAAAAAAGTGCCAAAAGTTCTATGTAAACAAGAATTCTGAGATGGGCTCAATATTTTAAGGCATTCAGTCTATTACTAAGTTTTTTTTTACTGACCTACAGTACAAAACATTATACTGGCATGAGGACGGGGAAGTATAGACTCAAACCGAACACTATAGCCACAGCTTTTTCCAGGCTCTTCTCCTCTTTCATACGCAACTCGTTCTGCCACAGAAACCGCACTGATTCTTCTGGGCTGAGTAGAGACAAGAAAAGGAAGTGATTTAAAAAACCTCCATGAAATTATTTATACTTGTTTATTAGGGCATTAATTATAGTCAATCTGTCCTATTGTCAGCTGAATTAACAGTTAATGACATTTTTAATAAGCTCCAAAATTTATTTTTAAAAAAACAGGCCAAAAATATTACTATTTAAGGCCAGGTGCAGTGGCTCACACCTGTAATCCTAGCACTCTGGGAGGCCGAGGCAGGCAGACCGCCCAAGGTCAGGAGTTCGAATCCAGCCTGAGCGGCCGGGCGCGGTGGCTCACGCCTGTAATCCTAGCTCTCTGGGAGGCCAAGGTGGGCGGATCATTTGAGCTCAGGAGTTCGAGACCAGCCTGAGCAAGAGCGAGACCCCATCTCTACTATAAATAGAAAGAAATTAATTGGCCAACTAAAATATATATAGAAAAAATTAGCCGGGCATGGTGGCACATGCCTGTAGTCCCAGCTACTTGGGAGGCTGAGGCAGCAGGATTGCTTGAGCCCAGGAGTTTGAGGTTGCTGTGAGCTAGGCTGACGCCACGGCACTCACTCTAGCCTGGGCAAT
>VSMD01133456.1:0-26402 GCA_008750895.1 Mirza zaza
AAAAAAAAAAAAAAAAACAAACTAAGCAAGCTTGGTGTATCTGTTTTCTGGACTCTCTCTTTTCCCGCTGTGTCTTCCTATAGGATCTAGTTTTGGACTACACTGTATGATAATTTTACTAGGGCAGGTTTTTTCCCCTACAAGGGAAAGCTTAAGTTTTGAAATTCAAATTAGAAACCCCATTTGACCATACAGGTAAGCCACATTCTCCAGTTCTGCATCAATTTAAAGAATCAAATAGATGAGTCAAAGAGACTAGCTCTACTTTTTTCCTTATGTTTAATTAACCAACATTTAGTGA
This sequence comes from Mirza zaza, assembly GCA_008750895.1. NCBI lineage: Eukaryota > Metazoa > Chordata > Mammalia > Primates > Cheirogaleidae > Mirza > Mirza zaza. The sequence continues at coordinate 302 of VSMD01133456.1, forward strand.
GTAAATAGCATATAAAATCCATCATATTATGTACACTAGAGATGCCAGGATAAATAAATAAGACAGGTTTTCTTTTCTTAAATAGTCACCCTCTCAAGGTAGAACATAGGTAGGTAGGTAGACAGATACATAGATAGACTAGAATTATTAAAGCTAAAATAGAGATGTAAAGTATTATTAGAGTTGTCATATACTGTAGAACCTTCTATGATTTAACTCATCATCACCACATACATTCTCATATACCATAGATAAGAGCCAAAATCATAAAACGGCTTACTCCAGGCATTTGTCGACATATTATTAAACCGTTAAGCAATGTAAAGATTTAATTACCAGAACAATATCATAGAAATGTTCCCCTATATCTGAAACCATTATACGCTTTATTAACTAGATTTTCTATGGATAGATTGGCAAATATGATCGACTTTCTCATAATAGGAACTCTCAATTCATTATTTCTGGACCGTATTATGAATGAAAAAGACTAAAAATTTAAGTTAAAAAAGTTCCTAGGCTTAAGATACTGCCAAATATATATAAATATGGCCAATTCAGCATGAAAAAAAAAAAGCCTAATTATTTGATTATTAGCACTGATACTGACCCACACATTCTACAGTCTATGTAAAAGAAATGAGGACACAGTGAGTGGGTTAGTGGCATTTTTGATAGGCATAATACAGTTGGGATGCTCATCTTACCTCTCCACTGATCTCTTGACACAGTTTCCAGGTAGAAAGGCATACACAGGTAAAGAAGGCAAGGAATTTGGTAAGTAATTTATGTGAAATCTTCCACTAACTCATTGCAGTGACCTTCTGTCAAATAGTTTCTCTTTTCTTCTGCTGCTCTTCTGTTAACTGCTGGATTAAGGCTAAAGCAGCAGCAAGAAAGAGAACACCCTTTTTTAGATTCAGCATACATGGTTCTCCAAGGCCATCCAAAGATCCATCTATTTTCACATAGTCAAATGCCTTGGGGAAAGCCCTTTCTAATTTCTGTGATTTTTTACCTGTGTATCCAGGTAAATGAATTGCCAATTAGGGAAGTGTTGAAGAGGTGGGGTTGGAAAATGGAAATTGAAGGAACTGAATGAAGAGTACCACTGAGATACCAGATGTATTGGAGGGAAAAAAAGAAATCTCATTAAACTAAAAGCATACAAAATGATTATTTGTGTTTGTTTCTTAACCACATATCCGGTAGACCTATGATTATAGTTTTTAACTATCCAATTTAAAGAGATGGTATCCCTTGTACTGACTGTGTTTTGGGCTGGGGGCGGTGGCTCATGCCTGTAATCCTAGCACTCTGGGAGGCTGAGGCAGGCGGATTGCTCCAGGTCAGGAGTTCAAAACCAGCCTGAGCAAGAGTGAGACCCCGTCTCTACTATAAATAGAAAGAAATTAATAGGCCAACTAATATACATAGAAAAAATTAGCCAGGCATGGTGGTGCATGCCTGTAGTCCCAGCTACTCGGAAGGCTGAGGCAGTAGGATTGCTTGAGCCCAGGAGTTTGAGGTTGCTGTGAACTAGGCTGACGCCATAGCACTCACTCTAGCTTGGGCAACAAAGCAAGAGTGTCTCAAAAAAAGAAAAAAAAAAAACAAAAACAAAGACTGTGTTTTGTTTTTCTTTATTTTTATTTTATTTTATTTTCCCGCCTACTAGAGAAAACCAGGGAAGTCAAAAGATAGGCATGGACAAGTTGTTTCATAAGTGCAAAGCACACTTAAAAACTGTGTATGAAATCATGACATGCTGCTACTGACCTTTGCATGTGGGTAGCTAGAAAGAGTAAATAGATCATAACTCCTTGCCTAACTCTACTATTAGAATCTATGCTACTTCAGGGATCATTGGTTCTTCACCACTGTACTGAGACCATTTTGAACAAACATCATTTATCTGTTGGCATTAGGAAGTATCTAACATAAGTTGGTTAAGTTAATTAATATGTTGTGCCTTGGAATATAGCAACGGTGGTGAAGGTCTAAAAGGTTAATCAAATATATTCTCCCACCAGGCTTAAAGAAGACTCACCACCAAGATGTGGCACTAACAGAAAGAACAATTTCTATGTGGCCACTTAAGAGGCTGCTCTGTTAACAGAATGTCTTTGAAAACTCAACATTCAGACTAGGTTGTCCTCACTTTCAAAGTATTTTTTAGCTAAAACCCCCTTTTCCGGTCCACTGCACACTGTTTCTACTATCAAGAAATTTGCATGCTTAATCAGTGATAACAAAACAAATCTAAAGACTCACATTATAAGACAGCTAAAATAGATAAGCAAATTCAATGAAATAAATTACAGAATATGCAAACTTTGCTTCATCTACATATTTATCATAATGAAAAGAGATAAGAAAGTTATTTAAAAGTACAAGAGATTTTTTTAAAAATTAAGTGAAATAAAAAATTATGAAATTGACATAATTTAATTAAGGCATTAATTTAAACACCTCTACCCCAAAGGCATTTGCTCCAAAGTTTGATACTGTTCCATCTATATTTGAAAAAAGAGAATGAGTCAAGAGAATACAGTATTTCAAGAATAAAGGTAATAATAATAATAGCTAATACTTATTTAGTCCCTATAATATGCCAAGTACTGTTCTAAGCACTTAACATAATTTAACAATTGCTTCTCATAATAACATTGTGAAGAAGGTTTTATTGTCCTCATTTTACAGACAAAAAATATGATTCTTGGGTAGATTATAATGAGTAATCATCGGAGTCAGGATTTGAACCCAGACACCAGGATATATAGTCCATGCCCTTAATAGGAAATTGGCAGGGGCAAGCCAGTTCCCTTAGTAAACTATGTGTACAAAAGGAACCATATGACACATTGCAACCTAGCTCAACGATCATACTATTAGTATGGAACAAGAACTAAATCAAAGAAGCAAATATCCCTATGAGTGACACAAAGACCTCCTGGCATAAACCACTCTCTCTAGTCCCGGGCTTCCCATAATCTTACAGTGTTGGGCTATATTAGTTTTCTATTGCTGCTATAACAAACAACCACAAATGTAACAGCTTAAAACAACACAAATTTATTGTCTTATAATTCTGGACATTAGAAATCAGAAATGAATCTCAGTGGGCTATAATAAAGGTGTCAGTGAAAGTCTTAGGGGAAAATCTATTTCCTTGCTTATCAATTCTCTAAAAGCCACCAGTATTCCTTGGCCTATGGCTACATTCCTACATTACTGAACCATCAAGTTTGGGCTGAGTCCTTTTCATGTTGCCATCTCTCTTTCATTTATAAGGATTCTGGTGATTACACTGGGCCTATGCACATAATCAAGAGAATTTCAAAGTCAAATGCAAATTCCACCTGCAACATTAATTACCCCCTTACCATGTAACATAACATATTCATAGGTTGCCAGTATTGGGATGTGGGAGTCCATTATTTTGCCTACCACATAGATACACTAGGATTTGTTCATTAACTTGAGGTAGAAAACAGAGTACATGATGCAACTGAGGTAGAAGATAGAATACAATCATACAGTCAGGCTAGGAATTGTTCATGACAAACAAGTGATACAACTATGAAAATTTATCATACTATTCTTATAAACTAGTTAAAATATATAACAATCCAGATCCAAAAATAGGAACTTGACCAATTGAATATAGTTCCTGAAAAGAGCACAAACGAATTATAAGCACACCAATTTCAAATTCTCTCTCTTACAAGTTATGTGGTATTGAAGAAGACATTTCCAATGCTTAGCATCAGTTTTCTCATCTGCACTGTGGGGATTATAAATCCCTGACCTGCTTTACCCCAGGGTTGTAATGAAAATCAGATCAGATTGAACCATAAGTGTGGAAACTCTTTGTGAGTGACAAAGCCCTATACAAATAAAATATGAATATGATAAATCCCAATATGATCATTTTTGTTCAAAATAGTTATTTCCAAAAAAAAGGGTACCAATGATAAAGATAAATAACTAAAAGTATATATTTATTGCTTCCTTATTTATTTTAAAACCAGAATTCACATTAGTAATAACAATATAATTCTATTATTATCGAAAGTTAATCATGTATTACCTTTATAATCCTTTTGGTGAAATACATTTATATTTAGCTTCATTTTACATACAGAGAAATTGAGGCTTAATCTCTTGAACAGAATCACACAGTGTTGGGTCATGAAATGACTAGAATCTAAAAGGGCCAACTTTAACATCTGTCCTATTTTACAAAATGAATTGAAACACTAGTCATGCCAATATTGCTATTCACATCAAGAATCACCAATTCCATAAACAGCATGACTTACAATAACTAGATAGAAGAAAACATCATTACACACCAAGGGTACGTACAAAGTAGCTCAATTGGCACCAAGAGTCCTAGAGTCCTTTGGTTCCCAAGATTCCTTTGTCTAAAGTTTTACAGGAAAACATCACATCTTAAGATGGACTCCTAGAAGAAATGAAGAACAGAGTAACCATCTAAACGTTAAGATGCATGTTTAAAAAATGAAAAGATATCCAACTCCATATCTGAAAGACTTAAGAGCACATAGCTTGCTATTGCACTGGCTGAAATTGCTATTTGCCTTTTCTCAAACTCCAAGGATTTATTAAAAGGCCCTTTTAGATATGACCAGATTAATAAGTTAAATAAGTTCGCATCGTCAGTAACCCCTCTCCTATAACTATGGCACCTGCCTTTATTTGTGCCTGTTTTTATATTTTGTGTCCTAAGTCAAATTTATCAAAGTGCAGAGGACTTTCTGCAAAAACACCAAAGAGACTCATTTCGGTTCAGTATCTCTGAGATTTTAAAACAATAACTTGCTTTTAACTTTTGAGTGATGTTCCCCTCCATTTTTTGGTAGGATAATGTGTGTGTCTGTGAGAGAGAGAGAGAGAGAGAGACAGAGAGACAGAGAGACAGACAGAGAGACAGAGTCTATAAAGTAATAATTTGAAATTTCACATAAATACATCAAAACTCTATTGACAGCAAATTTATTGATTTAAAACATTGAAGCAACATTTCAGTAAGATACCTAAGGTCTAACAATACATCATAAACACTATAAAAATAATCAAAATGTGACTATCAGTTCTTGTATGTTCTTTGATTATATGAACCTGGAAACAAGTTTTTCACTTTCCTATCCAATTCCTTTACCTGAAAAAAAGTATATAGTAGTATTTACCCCAAAATTATTACTACTAAGTTAAATCAGTTAATATTTGTAAAATAGGTATTTTACAAATATTAACTGATTTACAAGTACAATGTCAATGAAATTACAATAATATTAATAATAATTATTAATAATTACCTCTTAGAGTGAAAAACTATTAGTTCAAATATTGGAATCTGATGATTCTCTACTTGAAAATAAGAGATTTAAGTATACAAAATCCTGATATTTCCCTTATGACTAAACTAATATAATCAACTTTCTGATATAATCATAAGATCAGATTGTTTTACAGAAGCATAGTGTAGTGCAAAGATTATTTAAATATATTTCACATGAGCAAGGACAAAGAGGAGAGAACAGAGGTAATATGAGGTCATTTGGATAGCACTCATAATGTTACCTCATTTTAGCAAAGAATCTTGACACTGCATGTAGTCTATAATGGAAGGAATTTTAGATAAACAATCAATTGCTTACTGTGTAAGTTGCAAGAGGATAATAAGTAAACTACTTACATGTAATTGTCTCATTTAGTAAAAATTTGCAAATTCTACATGAAAAGAATCTTTTTGTAGCAATAAATTCATTCCAATTTAGAATCAATATTAAAATATATTTCCCAAAATTACTAGTATTATTATACAACAAATAAAATTTATATAGTTAACATTTTAAAAGATATAACATCTATAATTAACCTTCTGCTTCAGTAACTACCACTAAAATACACGATTTTGAATTTATTTCATTTAGAATATGATGACATATTTATATTATTTGCTATAATCCACTGTTGTCCACATATTTATATTCCCTGCCACATATATAAAAAGCAACATCTCTCACATTTTGATTCTCATGTGAGATAAAATATTACTCATATTTAAGAATGATAAGATAAAGAGGTTTTCTTTTCCTTTTATTTCCTTGAATTATAAATTTATTTTAACAATGTGAGTTTAGAAATGTCTTTAGTTTCCTGTACAACATTAGAACATCAGAGTTAATTTTGATTTACAGTTTTTTTTACACAAAAATAGAGTAGTAAAAGTTTTCTCATTTGCTTTCAGGAGTGTCTTTATTTTCTTTTTAAATAGAAACAGACCTTAAAGTTATATGATCTGGGGCTGATATGTAAAAAAAGAGTAACTTGACAGTTATATAATCACGTCTACCAAATAAAGATTGTTTTTTTAAAAAAAGAGGCAGTTAAGATTAAATGAAATGTTTTCTATTTGTTTTGGTATGCCTTTTGATCTTCCAAGTTACCTTTACCTTGTATAAAAGTTAGTATATCTCGCCTTCTGAAACATATATCTCTAAATCACAGATAAGACTTGTTTTATAATTTCCTTAATACAAAACCAATAGCAAAAGCATAGGCTGTACTTTATTTTCCAGGAAAATTCATGAATTAAAAGAAATTTCTTGGTCTATTATACCGAAAATTAATACAAATAAGAAGAGGGGGGAAAAAACCAAAGCCAGGAATCTCTAGGCCTCTGGAAGGCTAAATTAATGTTTATTTTCTTATCCAACTATCAGTTAGGAAAAAATATATTTTTAATTTTATAATTTCAGAGACTTTTATTTAGGTGATTTAAATGGCCACACTTTTTAGAAAGGGCCAGCAACTATTTCAATATTGCTATTTTAATAGGATGATCTGTGGTGTCACGAAGTTCCATGTCTGGCATATCTTATAATTAATTGACTTAAGGATTTTAGTTACAACCAAAATCCATTACCTGAGGTTCATTTTCTCCTCTAACTCATGAACAAATTTTAATCAAGACAGAAATAAAATATATTTTTACAAAGGTGTTTTTTAAAGGAATAAGAATGTATGATGTAATGGGAAAATATATAATAATTCCTGTGTACACATGGTTGATTATTATCTATACAATGAGAAAAATGAAAAATTATGTCAGCTGACATAGTTGACAAAATAAACAAAAGTCCTCCAAAAATAAGGGACTATTTTAGAAACAGTAAAGCTAGAAAGAATATTTAATACTATGTAAATCTGCACAAATATTCAGAAAAAAACAGCAGATAATCTACTCTCTTAGGAGTAGATGCTTTAACTTATAAACATGTTTGTAAATTCTCATTAGGCCTTAAGAAAAAATTCCTTGAATGAAAAATTCATTAATATCTCAATCATAATTCCATACTTCACGGTAGTAGTAAGCATTAGCAATAAAGCCAAAATAATTGAGAAACTTTATTTTATCTTTTTTAAAACTCTCTTTATTCTTTCCTTCCCTCAAGCCCAGAAAACATGCTTTGGAGGGAACTGGCAAACACTACAAAAGGAGAACTTAAAGTGAATGATTAATGATCAAGGCAAAAATGCAAAATCACATCAGCTGATAAGCAGCTGACTAACCCAAGGTTGAAGAATGTGCGGGCATTATGGCAAAGCTGAGAAATAACATTCCTTTTGCTGTTAAATGACAGGCATGAGACACCATGTCATACTCTTAGATATTAAAAAAACAAATTCATTGCTTTAAGTTTACATAACCATACCAAAGGTGATCTTTGAAAGTCACAGGAGACAGATACTAAAAAGCCTTGTTACATACAACTACAGAACCACTATATTTACAACAGCTACACTATTATAGATAGCTAGTTACATGGCTGACTTCAATACATTCCACTGCATTCCTTTATAAGTAATATAACCTAAAATCTCTAAATAAATGTAATACAATTATATGACTGGAATCTAAGGAAACGGCCTGCAGCATCTTGGAATGAAAATAAAGTGAGAAAACACTAGGATAAAAAGTTTTAATATCAGAACTTTAGCAGAAATATTGAATACACTAATCTTGTTTACACATCTTTGTTAGAAAGATGTTAATGGCCTCCTCTTTTTCTAATTGAGGAAGTAAAAGATGAAAGAAAATCAATAGGTATTGAAAACAAGTATAATTTGTTCAGTGCTGTACTGAAAATTAGCCAAGAAGAGGGACAAGGACAAAACACACCATAAAAGCATATCTTAATGACCTTGTTTTATTGAAATTTCATCAGGCCCAACCTACCATCTTACTCTGATGGAGGTGCAGGTGGTTGTGAGGGGGTCTGCATGGGAGTAAGTGAAGAGAGCAGCACAGCTGGGAGCTGCTATTAGCTATCATCTCCCCATGAGCCAACTTTATATTTATCTTTTATTATATGAAGCAAATTGTACACCAGAAACTTTAACAATATTGTTTCTACATATGATTAAGATAAACAAATATGATGTGGTGCTCTTAAGAATGTACCTCAAAGACCTCCATCTAGAGGGAAGGTGATTTACCAAGAGCCCAAGCTCTGAAATCCATTGCTGAAATTCCTTGAGTCCCCACTTCCCATAGGCAGCTCCCAGCCCATGCCTGAGCACAGCAGGGATGCTAAAGCAGACCCACTCCCAGGACATATGGGACACTTTTGATGTCCAATTTTGGCCGGGGGGAATTCCAGATGGCCTTGCCTGGCGCATTGTAGTTATTCAATATCTTTGGGGAAAATAAAATATTGTTATTATTGAGTTGTTCAAGAACAAGTTTCTACAAAAACATCAAAAAATTGTACACCATGTGAAATTTAATTTTAAGATAATTTTCAACTTCCTAATGTAGTGCCAGATGCTGAACTACAGCAAGTGGGTTATAACTACGCCAAAGATAGATTTTAGTTCACTGTATATATAACCTGATTGTCAGAGGTACCTATTAATAAAAGTAAAATGGGCTGCCCCAGTCCTCTCAATCACATTTTGATAATACTAACACCCCTATTTTACAGAGGAGGAAATATCAGGCTTGGAGAAGCCACGTTCTCAGGGTTACACAGGTTTAAGGGTAGGAGCCAACATTCCAACCTTGATCTTGCTCATCTTTTCCACGATACCAAACAAAAGAAATATTTTTCATGAAAGACACCAAATGCATGTATCACCCATAAAAAGGTAGCTGGACTCTACAATGTATAAAAACACTTCTAGTGCTAAACTTTGATGAATTTTATGCTAAAATGTACTTGATAATATTATATCTTCTTTTTTAATATAAGGCATTCTTTTTCATTTTAATATATTATAGAACAAGTGAATCTACAGACCTAATTGAAACTTTTTAATTTATGTTACAGTTATCCAAGTGCTCAGGGAAGACTATGCTCTTTTAAAATATAACAGTGGAAATTAGTATCATCAAGCAAGGGCCTGTCCTAATAAGTAAAAGATGATGCCATATAAACACTAAATAACAAATTATTATAATACTTTGAAAAAGTGAAATATTAGGAAAATACATCTATGAAATATGTACTTATATCAATTTTAGACTTTTTTAAGTAAAAGACTGTCAAACAAAGCCAAATATCAGTGATATAAATCAACTTAATTTCATACAAATCTTATATTGAACTAGTCAATAAGATGCATGTATCAGCCCCAACACCCACCGGACTTTGGACATTGTTACCTTTACTTAGCTCAAACCATAATGGGGCTGAAATGCGGTCATGGCAGTTTTGGAACTGAAATAGCAAAACACCTTTAATCGAAGCCAAATTTGAAGGCATTAAATTCCATTGATGTCTCTTGTCTCTGTCACTCTCAAGCCCCAAACAACCTGTTTCCTCTAATCATTAATCCTCTTTCTCAATTTCCCACTCATACAGCTATGTACTTTTTCCCATTTTGTTTATACTCTCCAACCTATCACACCTTGATGTCCTACTCAACCTTTACCATTGTACTCTCTACAATTCCCACTTTTTAAAAATAAACAAACTTTCTTATTCTTAATCAAGACATTACGTCCTCTCCACATTCTTTTCTCTTTGAAAGTATGATTTACATGTCATCTTATTCACACATTCATATCAGGACAGAGGCTATGCATAAACCTACTTCCACACTGTGCCTTCTATATCATTACTTTTTCACCTTCATGCAAATAAATCTTTCTTCATTTAGGTTTATTTCATCAAGCTATATCATCCTGAATACTTAGACTCATCAGCTTTTAAGACATTTTTTCAAAATCCATTTCTCCTCATTTCAAAATCTCACCAAAATCAATATTGATAATCAATACCCATGCACTGCAATCAATAACCTAGCCATAGAAATGATGACCTTCACTTCCACTCTCATTTCGGTAACCCACTTCTAATTTGGACCTCCTCGTAGATACTCTGAATGCCTCTACCACTGGAATCTTAAACATTAATATTCTACTTCCCAATTATAGTTTCCTATGTTTAGGCCACCTTAAAAATTTTGTTTCCATCAATCCTGGTCTGAAATCTCCTTGAAATATGCTAGTTCCTTGACACTTGTATCTTCTCTCAAACTATTAGCCCTTTTCTAACTTCAGTTTAATCTCTGGTCAGCTGCAAAGTTGATCTTCATTCAAATCTCAGCTCTGCTACTTATTGATAAAACTGACTTGAGAAAATTACTTAACTGGATCCTCAACTTGTTTTCAAAAAAGAAAATAATATTTATACTTCATAGAAAAGAAAGATATAAATATGACAACAGTTATAACATACTGAACACAACTCCTAGTACATTGTAGGTACTCAATAAATATTGATATCACCTATAATCTATCACTAACATTCTCAATTCCCTCACATCTATGTCTTCTTGCAATAAGGAGCCTGAAAATTCAAAACTTGGAATGGACCCTGCAATTATAGTATTGAAAAGAGCTGGGGGGGAAATGAAATGTACACATTGATGTCACTATACATTCATACATTTCAATTTTAGCAGGACCCCCAAGGCATCTCCAGAAACCTTTTCTCACACCTCTTGGTATCTTCCCTTCCACTTCACTACAATTCTATCATCTTCCCCTGTCCTCGGGTACCCTAAATATCCTCAGACACCCCCTGTGGCTGCCCTGGCTTCTCATTCACAGAGAAAATGAAAGTCATCAGATGAGGCATGAACTCCCATAATGTCTCGTTTACCTGTGCACATTTCTGTATCTCTATTAGTCCTTCAATCAATCCCTCCTGCTCCTGTAGTGGAGGTGAGCCCCTTCCTGCTCACTAAACATGCCATTATCCAATGTGATTATTTCTTCTTGACATTTAAAGGTTTTGCTGTCTGATTTGACTCCATTCCACTTCTTCATTCTCCTCTAACATTGCATCTTCCCTTGCACTATATGTGCTAACAACACCGAACTAATTTCAGTTTCCAGCTCATTCAATGCCATTTCATTGCTATGGGTCTTTGCTGCCTTACTAAGTGTCAGTGCCTATTAAGGAATCCTCTTCCTCATCTTTCTGTTGAGCAAGCTCCTATTTATTCCTCAAGACTTAATTTAAGAGTTCCTTCCCTGAGAGAGTGGTACACAAGAAGGACAGCAAAGAGAGGATAATGAGAAGTATACTAATGGGATAAGGAAATTCCAGGAAAGGTATTAATGGAGAAGGCTCTCAATATTTAGAGTTGATAGATGATAATAGTTTCAATTAAGATATTTGGTTTTGTGCTTAACTTCTATCTTTCACATATTTTCACTTACTTTAAGAAAAGCATTTCAACTGCTCCCTGACAGCTAAGATATAATCTCAAGCCTCTCAGATTTGCAGACAATTACAAAAATATCTTCAACTGTCAGGAAATTGCCAGTTTTCCATCTGTCTATAAAGAGATTTTGGAAGGCAAAAGAGGAAAAGGAAGTCAAACTATAAGACATGTTTATTGGTAAGAAAGTCAAAATCAAATAAACAGATCATTGACTTCAATTTTTCTGAAATTTTCAGAAATTTCATATATACCAGTTATTTTTGATAGTATAATACAGGTCTAAGGTAACTTCTGAAACTGAAATTTAAGACTTTTTAACCTTTGACATGCATTAAAGCCAGGGTCTAGGTTTTTATTAACACTTGGCAAAATTTCATTGTTTTGCTACATTTTGATTGCATTTTAAAATTTTTATTTATTTTATTTTGACAACCCAGTTTTATTAAATTCTAAGTGAAATAACTTCTGTTTTACTACTATTTTGATTTTATGCCAAATGTTATCAATATTTGAATATAATTATTTAAACTTATCAAATGTTGTATCCATATTTCTAGTTCAAAACCTCCCACATGCATAGTGTTGCAGAAGGACAGATACTGCTTATTAAAGGCCAACATAATAATCATTTCCATGAACAGCTATGCTTTTTGTGAACTGATGTAGGTCATTGAGATAGTTCCAAAGTCACTTCCCAAAACTAAAATACAGGTGTGCCATTTGGTAGATTTTTAAAACCTGTTTAAGTGTAACATCACAATTTTCCTCAAAAATACCATCAATTCGCCAAAATTCCCTTTGTGATATGAAAAGGCTGTTGGGTAAATAATATTTTCCAACTGTTCAGATCGTTTACACTGGTGTAGTACCACTTATCTAAAGCTATTTTAAGCATCTTCTTAGATTATAGCAAGCTATATTGTAAATCTAATTAAATTTGCCTATAGGGAAGTAGGTACACACTTTTAAAATGCACTATAGATTTCTCCCTAGCACTTACCAAAACTGTTATTATGTAGTTATTTATATTTCTAATGTCTGTCTCTTCCACTATCAATTCAATGAGGGCATGTGGATATATTGCATGTGCAGTACCTAGCAGAGCCTAGAAGGCCAATAAATGTTTGATGAACAAATGAATGAATGAATGACCATGTAAGAGACAACTCAATTCATATACATTTATTCTTGCCACTTTAAACTGTGCAGAAAACTTACATGTATTTTAGAGACTCTTTGAGTCATAGTATATTGTAGTCAGACTTTCAATTCAAACGAAATGGATTTAATACCAGATCTGGTATTCAAAAGCTCTATGATCAAAGACAAGTGGATTGAAGTTTCTAAACTTGTGTTTTCTCATCTGTAAAATGTGAATAATTACATTGAAATAAGTATTAAAGATAATGTATATATAAGAATGCAGCACATTCCATGGCAGGAAGCAAGGTCTAAATTAGGTAAATAATAAAATTTAAGAGTATTTTATATAGCTTTTAAATGGAATTATATTAATCTATCCAAGGGCTTTAAAAAATGACAATATAAATGTATTTTGAGGATATGCCAGAAGTGATAACACATCAATAGTTTATAGCACTAAAACAAATTTTCCAACACTCTTTGTGTGCCTATTTTCCCAATTATAATATTATAGACCTTTTCAGCAAGTTACTTTCAATCAAATGTCAGCATTCTTTACTTCTGCATACAATTTCCAAATTTTTCACAATAAATCTGGAATCTGTCTCAATGGATCCCCATAACCACAATCTTAATTCATGGTTAGTTAAAGTCTCTGGCCTAGATTGCATGCTTTTCCTCAATCAACTTTTATTTCATTATTGCTCATATATTCAATGACTTCAACTACAATCACAGTTGAAAAAGCCATCATCCCTTAATTGTGTTCTCCCTTCTGGACTATACCTTCTTTGAGGCTCTATCCTCTGCCTAAAGAGTCAGATCCATCTCAATTCTTTGCATTTATTCATCCTTTCATGCAATGGGCATTTACTGAGTACCATCTATATGTTAGATATTGTGTTAGGGTATAGAGTTACAAAGATGAGCACAATAAGGTCCTTAGTATCAAAAATCTCACAGGAGATGGAATCAGGAGATGCAAACCTCAAAACAGATAATTATGAAAAATGTGTTCAGTGAAGTAAACATGTGAATGATTTCATGAGAACACTGAGTAGGGATATCTATTCAGCCTGAATGAATGAAGAACAGGAACAGACACCAGAAATAGGATTGGTTGGAACCATTCTTAAAGAATAAGGAATAATCAATAGGCTAAAAGGACAAGTGGTAAGGCCTTTCAGGCTGAAGGAAGTCTAAAGCCTGAAATGAATGATAGTACATCTGAACTTGAAATGCTAAGATAGCAAATTCATTTTAAAGCTCTTGCTCATCAGTTCAGTATACAAAGTTTGTCTCTAGCATAACAATTTCTAAGAAGGATTTAATTAAGATTGTGTGCAAATTAAGATGAGTTAACGTTGTAAATTTTAAAAATCTATAAATGCAAACTATTTTTCTTAACACTGTATAAAGCAATGTTAAGAAACATGTGCTTTGTTAAATGTTATTCAGTGTTTCAGGGAGCATGGATACAGTCTTGATATTCAAAAATGGTGGAGTATTACCATTACTGTACAAAAATTCTAAACTGCCTGATTACTGACATCTAGGAAAAAGCTTCAAAGGTTCTTTATAAAAGGAAACTGAGTGGGAGAGACAAGATGGCTGACCAGAGACACCAGCTGCCAGGTCATCTCCAGGAAAAAAAAAAAAAAAAAGTTTTAAATGAGAAAGAAAAAAAAATGAACAAATAATCACATATGAGGTGCAATTCTGAGAGAAAAGTGTTAAAACCTATAAGAGAATCCATGGGAAGAAGTTGCAGAGCAGAAAAAGAAGGAGCATGATATCAGCAGAGAACAACCCCTAAGAGGCTTGGAGTCCAGTGAAAAGCATAGGTGGAGTGGTTTCTTTCACCCTCCTGCACATCTGTGGCAGTCAGCAGGCTCCTGAGCTGCTAGAGAGCCTTTCTACCCTCACAAACCTAAAAGGTGCTGCCGCCAGTGAACTGGGAGCTTCTTTTATTTTTTTTTTTTTTGAGACAGAGTCTCACTTTGTTGCCCAGGCTAGAGTGAGTGCCGTGGCGTCAGCCTAGCTCACAGCAACCCCAAACTCCTGGGCTCAAGCAATCCTGCTGCCTCAGCCTCCCAAGTAGCTGGGACTACAGGCATGTGCCACCATGCCCGGCTAATTTTTTTTTTTATATTTATTAGTTGGCCAATTAATTTCCTTCTATTTATAGTAGAGATGGGGTCTCGCTCTTGCTCAGGCTGGTCTCGAACTCCTGAGCTCAAAGGATCCACCCACCTCGGCCTCCCAGAGAGCTAGGATTACAGGCTTGAGCCACCGCACCCGGCCTGGGAGCTTCTTGAGGACAAAGCACCAGGCTGCCAGCCCCATCAGGGCACTTCCTGTCACCGCAGACCTGAGCTGAGAGGGCAGGCACCATATTGCTTCCCCACCCACTATGCACTTTTGTCCTCCCCACAGGGCTTCAGCTCCTCAGTTTTCATCTTGCCTATTCCCACGCAAACATTTCCCAACTCTGGCCTAGACTGTGGGAGCCACAGGGAGCACTGGTGGGTCCCAGGGGAATCTGTGTGGCCCCAGAGCCTGGACATTCTGGGGGGATAGAGAGAGGGACAGGGATGACCAGAGTGCTAACTTTCCTCCATCCTGACTCTTTTCCTCCCCATTTCCTCTCCTGCCCATGGCTGCCAAGACAGAGAATTCAACCAGGGTTCTCAGAGGCTGCTGCTTTCCCCTGTTGGTTCATACAGCACTCTGGGGCTTCCACAGAAAGGGGCTCAAACCTTTACTATCAAAGACTCAAAAAGGACTACGAGTGCTCAGACTGTGAGTTCCCTGCTTATTGACCCTCCCTGGTGCTGCTTGCCTGGCTGCTCCATCAAAGCAGGGCACACCACAAATTGGAGGGACATCAAACCTGCTTGAACACCCAAAAGGCAACTGAGGACCAGCATGTTTCTCCCTGGCATAGTCAGAGATTGATCTTCTGTGACCAGGGGACTGGTCCACAAGCCAGATCCCATAACCCCAGGACTCAGTCGTGTTGCTCAGGGGTATGGATGGGGAGATTTGTGAACTAATCGTGGGAAGCAAGGTAGTACACATGGACAAAACTGAAAAGAGAGCACAGTGTGAGTCCCAGTTGTAACACACTTATGGAGCAGCCCTCCTCCCCCAGGAAGGCCATGCTCTCAGCCCAGGGTGGGATCCTGGACAGGGAATCTCCCATCTCGCAGCATCATTATGAGGTAGCTCAACTAGGTTGAGCTCCTGCTGGCAGACACCAGAGAAAGATTGAGGAGTAGGAAATAGGGGAGAAGAGTGACACCCATTCATGACAGCCAGATTGTGGACCTCAGATGGCCCCTGCCTCCACAAGCAGACTTTCCAGCTGGGTGGGGCCACTTTGGCCACTCTCTGATGGCTTTCCCCAGAAACTGGGAGCAGAATTTTAACCCCTGCTAAAATAGCAACCTTACAAGCTATTGTGGAGCCAGAGGGCAGGCTCACCCAACCCAGCCCTACCCAGTCTCAGTCTCCCACCCACCTGTACTGGGGAAGAGAATATGGATTCACTGGAAACTTCCAGGGACCCCAACCACCACGTGGGAATTTGAGTGCTTCTCTTAAGGGGCTAGAGACAGTCACAGATCCCAAAAACAACACTGTAGCTTATTTCTTCTGGGAAGCACCACCTACTAACAGGGAGGTCAATTTGCAAAGCCCTTTACAGCATTTAGTAACTGAATTATTCAGGATGTGGTTGATTCTTACTCATAGCACCACCTACTGTCTCAGTGATTAAATTGGACATGCCAGTAAAACTGATGCTGTTAAGAAGACCACAGGGCTGGGTAAAGAGAAAGGATTTCAAAGACCTCTATGCTCTTTCATCAGAGAGAGAGAGGGAATCTGCCCAATCACCTACGTCACCATTCCTGCAGCCTACAAACAGCTAGCAACTGAGAAAACCATCACACCAATGTATCTAGAACCAAGGCATCCATCTAGAACCTAGATCGCCATCAAAGAAAACAAAAGCAGTGCCAAAGGTTTCTATCCAACATATACTACAGATAATCTTTTACAAGTGAGAAATGAAATAAAGCCCCCATCTGAACAAAAGAAAATACAAAAATAAGAAGTGACAGCTGCCCCAAGTGAGAAGGAATCAGCACAAGAACTCTGGAAATATGAATAATCAGAGGGAAATGACACCCCAAAAGAGAACACCAACTATCTAGCAATGGATACCAATCAAAATAAAAATACTGAAATGACAGATAAATAATTTCAAATCTGGATTGTAAGGAAGTTCAACACAATATGAAAGAATATGGAAAAGCGACTCAAAGAAACCAGAAAAATAATTCAGGAAATGAATGAAAAATTCTCAGGAGAGGTCTACATATTCAAAAAAAAAAAAAAAAAAAAAATAGGAGTTCTGGAAATTAAAAAAATCACTTAAGGAAATACAAAACACAGCAGAAAGTTTTAAGAATAGACAAGACCAGGCAGACAAAAGAATCTCAGAGCTTAAAGACAATTCTTTCAAATTAACCCAGTCAGTCAAAATAAGGAACAGAGAAATAAGAGCAATAAAAAAGCCTACAGAAAGATGGAATTATGTGTTACAGCCAAATATAAGAATCACAGGCATCCCTGAGGATGAAGAAAAATGCAAAGAGCTGGAAAACGTATTTGAGGGAATAACTGAGGAAAACTTTCCTGGTCTTGTTAGAGATTTAGACATGCAGGTACAAGAAGCTCAATGAATACCTGTGAGATTCATTGCAAAGAGGCAATCACAAAGGCACATAGTCATCAGACTTGCCAAAGTCAATATGAAAGAGGAGCTACTGAGAGCTGTAGGGTAAAAACATCAAGTAACTTACAAAGAAAATCCCATCAGGCTAATTGCAGACTTCTCAACTGAGACCTTACAAGGCAGAAGGGATTGGGGCCCCACCTTCAGTCTTCTAAACAGAACAACTGCCAGCCTATAATTTTTCATCATACAAAGTTTAATTCATACTAAGTTTAATATATGATGGAGAAATAAAGACTTTTTTCCAATCACTGAGGGAATTTGTCTAGACCAGAACTGCCCTGCAGGAAATACCCAGAACTACATTATATGTGGATCAGCAAAATAGTCACTCACCAGAGTAAAAGGTACCAAAAGCTAAAGCTCAGAGCTCATGATGTAGTTTTCATGAAAAGCATTTAATATCACCAATCTTCAGGGAAATGAAAATTAAAACTATAAGGTGATATCACCTTAACCCAGTTAGAATGGCTTTTATTAAAAAGTCCAAAAACAATAGATGCTGGTGTGGAAGCAGAGAGAAAGGATAGCTTACACACTGTTGTTGGGATTGTAACTTAATACAGCCCTATGGAAAGCAGTATGGAGATTTCTTAAAGAACTAAAATCAATCAATATAGCAATCCAACTACTGATTGTTTACCTAAAAGAAAAGAAGTCATTTTATCAAAAGACGCCTGCACTCAAATGTTTATAGCAGCAAAATTTACAATTGCAAAGATGTGGAATCAACCCAAGTGCCCATCAATTCATGAATGGATTAACAAAATGTAGTATACGTATACTATGCAATACTACTCAGCCATGAAAAAGGATGAATTAAGGTCTTTTGCAACAATTTGGACAGCACTGGAGACGATTCTCCTAAATGAAGTATCTAAAGAATGGATAAACAAACACCACATATAGTCACTATTAAATTGGAACTAACCAATGAGCATACATTGTGTAGAGGAAGGTAAAGCTCAGTGGGAATCAAGTGGGGGCGGCAAGGGGATACGTGAAAATCTATCTAATGGCTACAATGAATATTATCTGGCTGATGGACACACTTATACCCTTGACTCAAGCATAAAATAAGTCATCCATGTAATCAAAACCATTTGTACCCCCATAATATTTTGAAATAATAATTTTTAAAAAAGGATTCACTGGCTATAAGAAAGTCACTCTAAAAGTATTGTATATTAAAACAAACAAACAAAAAAGTAACAGACATACATTGGAAGTTGCAATCAATAATAGTTCATTAAGCCCTAAGTTGTAGAGGAGCATTGGAATTGGATCCCTCATTTCAGAAATGAAATAATTAAAAAATAATAATAGCCAATAATGTTAAGCAACTCTCCTCAAATGAGAAATATCCATGGTAAAATGACTCCCTTGAATGTAAAATTAGAAAAGTTATAAAGGCAATATTTTGCAAACAGAATCACAACACACTAATTTTATCTCTATGCTGACACATCTATAATAACATCACACAATTATATATTTGAACCCATGAAAAAAGAAATTCACTTATGAATACAACAACTACTTTTCAGTTTACTATCAAGGCAGGAACTTCACTTTTTGTTCTGCAAAGTATACCTATCAGAAGCTCTGTAGATTCTAGGAAATGTTTTTGAATGAATAAATAAATAAATGCTTATTATGCATAAGAATAGACTCGGGAAAATTTGGCAGCAAATGAACATACTATGTTTCTGCCCTAGTAGGGGATACAAACATAGACAAAAGGATTGCTCTGTATGAATTCAATAAAAAAGGATCATAAGAATAAGAGGTGGGGGAAATGGTTCTTTTAGCTAATGTGATCAGGGAGGCCTTTGAGATGGAAGAGGTGGGAGAAGGATATAAATTTATTTAGATACATACTTTATATGTGCTATTTGATCCAGTTCTCATGATCCTGGCAGCTATCACATCTCCAATTTATAGACAAATGAAAGTTTAACAGCTATGCCAAATTGTTTCAAATAATACGTATGTGTATGCATATATATATATATACACATATATATACACACATATATATTTTTAAAAGATTTCTATTCAAATGTTGCTGTCAATGTTTTGTTCAACTATAAACTTGTTTATACTTCTCAATTGGCCCATAAAAGGCATTTTTCATACATGCAGCTCCTCTCAAAAAACCTACACAACATTAGTTTAAAAATTCCCAAGGGAACCTCAGACAAGCACCAAAATATTCTTTTTTTTTTTTTTAATGTTTTGGAAAAGGCATTTAGAATATCACACTCTTTATCAGGTTGCCAAGATGAAAGTTGGGTATTTTCAGTTGCTAATCCATGGCAGCACTTGTTTTTGATAGGGACTGCCAACAACTTTCATCATATCTGTCAATCAAATGGTAGAAAATTTAAGAAAAAAAATTGAAAAGATTCTACAGAATTGGAAACGCTTGGTATGATAAACGATTTTAGTAGTCAATCATGGCATAGATCCTCTTGTTATTTGGGTAGATAGAATCCAAGACTATTTTAGGAAAGGTACTACACTTTTTTTCCCAGAATCTCAGTCATTTAACTTCTTGTAGCAAGAATAAATGACAACCATAATGTTTGAAAAGTGAAATTCTAAATTTTTTTCTCAGGATGCAAAGAGTTCAAGTTAAAATAAGTTTTTCATTGTTGTTTTATAAGATATGGGATCTTGCTTGTTGCCCAGACTATACTCAAATGATCGATTCACTTGCCTCAGACTCCTGAGTAGCTGGTAGTACAAGAACACACCACTGCATTCTGCAACATAAGATCTAATTTCAGATGACAAAACAGGGACGTTCACCAAAATTTAAACTGGACATAAAAGTTCTAATCATAAAGTTTCCTCCCAAAATCAAACATTAAAAACAAAGTAGATCACCAATTTCTTTTGGTCTGTTTACTAATTGTGTGAGTCTAATGCCTCCTCTGTTTCTAGCTGCATTACTGAGTTTCCTTACAACCATTTAAGTTTGGCACATGGCTGCGAAATACATACAACCGTTGACTTTGTCCCAAGTACTGAGAGGGTGGTACTCTTAGAGAAAGCATGGAGCTCCAGTCCCCCACCTCTCCACCCCCCGCCCCCCACCCCCCGGTCACTGGAGACATACTACTTACGATTGACATCTGAAGTGGGGGGAAGTGTTGTGGAACTGAGCCCTTAACCTGTGGTGTCTCCACTAACTCCAGGCCATTAATATCAGAGAGTTGAGTTAAACTGTAAGACACTCAGTGTTTGCCAAGAATTGGATATTCAACTAATGTGGAAAATACTCTCACACATTTGCTATTAGAAGGATTGTGTGCATGTAGATAAACAGAAGTTTCTTTTTCCTTTTAGTCACTTTGGTTATACAACATAGTTTCAACTCCCTCACTGTCACGAGTTTGGTGTTGTAGTTTTAGGTTGTTTTTGTGTTTGGTTTATTGCTTATAAACAGTAATATATGTAAGGACATTATAAGGGGAGAAATAAGACAGGAATAAAACAATGCACTGTTTTGTATCAAAAAAATTGATGCAGCAAAAAAATAATAATTTCCAGAATGGAGGATGAAAAAGCCAAAGAAGGATGGTAATAATTACAAGAGTGTTATGAAAAATTAGCTTGTAGTATTGAAATTGCTAAGAATCTCTGGAAAATAGAATCAACATATTTTAAGGGGTTATTCAAGGCCAAATCTCATCACCCAAAAAGGTTATAAAGTTTGTTCATGTATGTATTACTGAACTGATGCTTCTCAATGATAGACAAAAATTGTATAGGAATACAAGCTATTAAATCAGTACTTGATACTAAAATAAGAATTAACTATTCTGATTCAAATCAGGTCCAACTACCAAGATACAGCACAATTCAAATGTTAATAGAAAAGGCACAAAAATTTGCAATACCCCATCAGGACACATGAAAATACTTATACTTTTCTTATAATTTGGTATTCTTATAGGTACTATAATACTATGTGTCTTCTGTTAATTATAGCTTAATATAGCTGTTAGAACTACTAGAAACCTGTAAAACTACTATAGAAAACTACTATAGAAACCTGTAAAACCTTTTTTTATAGAAAATTATAATAGAACACATTCAAGTAATTATACTTAATAGCCTGGATAAAGTATTTAGAAAATGTTTAAATTTTCAGAGATATAAGAATTATTTGTAGAATATTTATGATGTTAAGAGTCAGATCTGTCTTCTTGGGTCAATCACTAATGAGCTGAATAAATTTGGAAAATTTAGTTAAAAATCCAAGTTTCTTAATTTCTAAAATAGGAATATCTCATAGGTCATTCAAGAATAAAATGATACACTACTTGCAGGCAGCTTAGTACTTGTACAACACATAGCAATAGTGTTATTCCAGAAAAAAGTGATTAAGTAATTGGAATACAATAGAGAAGAGTATTTGTAAAAACTACATTTTTAGAATTATTCTTTTGTCTAGAATTGTAGTTCTATAAAATAAAAAACACAAGTTGGAAGCAACAGCAACAACAACAACCAAAAACAAAAGAAAAAAGCAATGACCATGACAATGGGATATATTTCTGTTTATCAGATTATTATATTTAAAACATTTGGGAGGAAAATCCTCTTGTCCCCAAATGCATTCTGTTAGTTTCTTTTGAGCCTTAGACATGTATGCAGGATATTACAGATTTGAGAATAACATTTTGTGGTATCCTAAATTTATATATTAAACACTTTTTAAAAATTTAAATGTTTGTGACGCATTTCTTTCTTCACATTTCAATGTGCACACAAAAAGAGCAGAGAAAGTGCTGCTTCTTTTACTAAAGGCCATGAAAGGTTAGAGCAAAGATAGCCTTTCTACCAATCTAGAGAAATAAACTACATTTACATTTGAATGGTGTGACTTGGTGACAGTTTCTTTTCCATACTCAAAGGGTAGAAGCTGACTATTATTAACCATCAGTATGATATCCCTTTTCTGTTTAAAGAAATGAGCAAAAAAGTCAGTGGTACTTATTTCTAAGGGCCCATAGAGGAAATAAGACCAAAATTTTCTCATTTATATGTAATTAGGAATTATTTTCTCATAATCTATATATGTCAAATGCTTAAGGATTAGCATTTGGATTGCAACAAGTATCAAGCACCACATGAAACTGGGATAAAGCTAGAATCTCTGATCTTAAATTTGTATAGTCAAATTCATAATGTTAGGTCATTAAATATAAAATGTCCAATTTCAAATCGAAAGTGTAGTTTATTATATTTCAAACGAGAAGCAGTACAATTAATCAAAGTATGTGCCTACTAACTATTGAAACACTTTTACCATCTTAATAGGAGTTTGTTTATGCCAGCAGAGAAGAAGCCTAGAAAGCCAGTGATGATGACATCGTGAAGCACGTTTTCCATAGCTTGTTGAGAATTGAACATTTTTCCTTGCAAGAAGTGGTCCAAAGCCTGGAAGAAGTGCTAGTCAGTTGGTGCAAGGTCTGGTGATTACTGTGGGTGAGAGAGAGTTTCTAAATCCAGCCTCTGTAGCTTGAACAGTGCTGTTTGTGCTACATGTGGTCCAGTGTTGTCTTGCAAGAGGATTGGCTTGTCCCAACTGACCAATGTCAGCTACTTAATCACAAGCATCCTCATCTTTTCATCCAACTGGTTGTAGCAGACATCCACTGCAATGGATTGACCAGGTTTCATGAAGCTGTAGTGGATAATACCAGCACTGGACCACCAAATAGACACCATTAGTTTTTTTGATGAATATTTAGTTGGGACTATGTTTCGGCACTTCATCTTTATCCAACCATTGTGCCCAATGTTTGGAATTGTCAAAAAGAATCCATTTTTCATCACATGTAACAATACAATATAGAAATGTTTCACCTTTATGTGGCAATAGCAACGAAAGGCAAGCTTTGAGATGATTTATCTGCTGATGCTTGTTTAATTCATGTGGAGCCCATCTATCCAGCTTCTTTATCTTGCCTATTTGTTTCAAATGGTCCAATACTGTTGGAATAGTAACATTGAACCTTGCTGCTAATTCATGCATAGGTTGAGATGGATTCGATTCCAGTACAGCTTTGAGCTCATCATTATCCACCTTGGTCTCAGGTCACCCATGTGGCTCATTTTAAGATTAAAATCACCAGATCAGAAATTCTCAAACTGTTAATGTGCTGTGCGTTCATTAGCCACATCCTTTCCAAACACTTTGTTGATATTTTGAGCCATCAGAGCTGCATTTGTTTCATGACAGAACTAATATTAGAAAATAACACAATTTTTTCACTTACCCATGGTTTCACAAAAATTGCTCTACAAAAATGTGAAAGATAATCACAAGCAAAAACCTGTGTTGGAAGGACTGAGGATGTACCTTTACAATAAAATCAAAACAAGAAGTGTCAAAGTGAAATGCCAGAGATATCAACTGTCAAACTTAGTACTTAAGGAAATTGGACATTTATTTCATACTTAATAACCTAATCTATACCCAAAAATATGTGTTACCTATTGTCTCTCCAGCTGAATATGTTCACCACCCTTATAGTTCTGCAAATACCAATATTCAATAATGCATTCTTACTTTGTACATATATGTTTCTTAACAAATGCAAGAAAAGTATGTTGTCTGAACAGTCTATAAAATAAATTAATCAGAAAAGGCCTGAGAAACTTTTGTTTCTTATATTAGAAAAAATAGGATGAAAATTTAACCTCAATTTTCAATGACAAAAATTTTCAACATAAATTGTTTCCTCTTTGGCTCTTGATATTAATGGTGGGAAAAATAAGTTCATCTGTGGAAAAAAGAAAGTGTTCATAATTTCTCAAAATATCTTAGAACCTAAATAGTTTTGATCATTTCATCTTCTAAGCTCACGAAGCCTTTGTTTCATTTATTTGAAAATTAATCAGTTTTTCATAAAAACAAATAATATAAGAACAAAACTCTCATTCATCACACTCTACAGTTTTTTTCAAAGTAGGCATTATTTCATTGAAATTGATAAAATAATTTTTCAAATGTTTAAATATGTACTCAAACACAAGTACTAAGGATGCACTTAAGATGAATCTTTTTAAAAAATACTGATTTCTAGTATGCCATCATTAATATATGTAAAGAACCTAGAGCAGGGACATTTGAGTGTTCCAAGTTCTAAGTATAGTATATAGTCTACCTTCCTCTTAAGAGATACATAGTGATACATAGTGATAAACTGCTAGGAAATTCATCAGCATGAACATATGGTTTTAATAGGAAATTCATTAAAATCTTCCAGGGATTCTCTTAAGAAAAATTTTTTTTTTTTTTTTTCTGATGGAAAGATGAATTAGGTAAGGAATACTCCCTCTCCCCACTCTAGGCTACACAAGAGTCTTAGCAAAATAAAGTCCTTCTGAAGTACAGATAGGTTTTAGGAAATTATAACACAACTCCTTACAAACTCTTCATGGAATTTACTATTGTATAACTGATACTTGATTTCCAAATGGTAAAATGAGTTTCAAACTGCTGAAAAATTCATGAATTTGTTTCTAGATTATTAAGTGCAAAAAAATGGTGTGCAAGTAATTAATTAGTAAAGGACATTTTAATATTCTCTAATGGCAAAAGTATTAGACTGTGCTCTCTCGTTATTGCACTGCATGATTTGCAGTGTGTTCTACCATAAGCTAACTTTGTATATAAAACAGAGGAATTTGTTTCAGCTGTATTTCCAATGGAAAGAGAATTGAAGAAATAAGTCACAAAGGCAATGTTAATAAGGGGCAGAAATTCAAGCTCGGATAGTACATTTTGTACCTGGATATAGCAGAGAGCTTTCCAATTAGGGCCAACAAGTACAAAGCTGATAACTCCAAGCTGAGATTTATAGGAGAGGTCAGCAGCATGTAATGAGAATTTGGAGCACATACATCCAGCAGTAACACCTTTAGTAGAGTATATTTCCTAATGGCAAAAGCTAATGGCTCCATGACAATAATAAATAATGGAGAAAGAATATTCTAGCCTTAGGCCTCAGAAAAAGAACTCTGATGGCATTATACAATTTTCACTAATACTAGATGAAGGAATAATTCTAAAGTGGTAGTTTCATTCTTCTAAGTGCATCAGCTGAACTATTATAGAATGTGGAAAGCACAATAGGCAAGGAACAATCTTTCAACTGAATTCCATCCTTTTTTTCAATATAATGTACATGGGAAGGAAGGAAGGAAGGAAGGAAGGAAGGAAGGAAGGAAGGAAGGAAGGAAGGAAGGAAGGAAGGAAGGAAGGAAGGAAGGAAGGAAGGATTGATTCAGATACATTTTTTAAAATTTTCAAAGAGTCCCTGGTTGGCCAAACTTTAGTCAGGCTCTTAAACCTTCTTC
>VSMD01133463.1:0-67647 GCA_008750895.1 Mirza zaza
CTGTTGGCAGGCCATATATGTATATGGATTATATCTATGTATCTTTCCTATATATTCAGAGTCAGGCCCACAGCGTGCGCTCGCTCTCTCTCTCTCTCTCTCTCTCTCTCTCTCTCTCTCTCTCTCTCTATATATATATATATATATATATATATATCAATACCATATCATGGCTAAGATAGCACTGGTCCCTCTTGCTCCAGCCCCAGTGGAGTGGAGCAAGGTGGCTGGTAAGGATGGGGAATAGAGGAGTGGAAGTGAACTCAAAGTGCTCTGCTCACTGGTAGAGTGGGTTAGGGCTCCATTACTTCCTCTCTCAATCCCCTTCCTTCTGAGGCTGGGAAACCTTCAGTCTTTGGTAGTCATTAGTATTGTCCATTAAGTACTTCCCAGACAAGTGATAAGATTGCACCTACTTGCCCAAATAGAAGCAGAAGGATGGCTTCTAGACAAAAGCTCCTAGAGCTGAGACGTGATTCTCCACTGTCAGAAGGTGGCTGCTTCATCAGTACGGTCCCAGAATGGGGACAATGATGAGCAGACTACATACACCCCCTGCAACTTGTACTGTCTGTGTACTAGGGTTGAGAAACTTTGCATCATTGTGTTGAGCTACTGACCTTTGTAGGTTATTGGTTACCACAGCATAACCTTGTCTTCTCTGACTGATACAGGGTCACTGAGATAAAGTTTCCTGCTCACTAAACCCTCCTGGTGGGGAGACATGAGACTGATTTGCCCAGGACATGCTCACCAGGGGAGCTTGAGCCACAGCGGGCATCCCTTGTTTGGTCCATATAGCATCCTTCGCTCCCTTCTTCTGCTAAGCTCAGTTCTCACTGCTTCTTTGGGGAACTATTGTTGCCCCCCAGCCTTGAATGCAGGGTGTGCTTCCTGCTGCATGAAGAACGCCACCTGCAGTAGAGGGAGAACTGTCAGCACACACAGCCCCAGAGACCAGAGCAATGGAGGCAGAGAAACCTGCCGGTGTTGTGAGCTAATAAATCTCTCCTGTTTCTCAAACTAATCTAAGTATTTTTATCTGACAGTTGTAACAGAAAGAATTCTTACTCATTCAAGCAGCAATATCAAATCTTTTCTTTCTGAGTGGTCCTGTTCCTCCCATGTTCCTTCCCTCCATGCTATGGTCGCAAATATACAAGTGACCCCAGGTCCTTGGTCGTGACCTTCCTGGTAAACAGGTAATGAGCTCAGAGCTGTGAACCAGTAACTTCTCTCAGCCAGAGGTCAGCTATGGACCCAACACCACTCCTGATGACAGCTGGAACTGAAGCAAATGAAGAGGCCTCTGAGCGGATAAAATGTAGTCCATATAATTCATATTCAACCGCATGGTTATTACTCTAAGGATCATCTATTCCCAAAACCTCAGAGCTAATTTCCCCTCATCGTACTCACAATTATAATACTTTCTCAAGTTTCTGCTACCTTAGAATAGAAGGAGCAAGTTAGAAAGGGCGGAGGGGGACTTTTTTGTCTTACTGGCAGGAAGTGACATTTGATATGGATCAAAGAGGAGTTGGACAAACTACAAATGGCAGGAAAAATGCCTCCACACTGGGGAACTTGAGACATTAGGAAAAATAGCATTTTACACAACTGAAGCCCTCAGCACATCGCTGTTTCCGAGTGCTTTTACAGCTTCGAGTACAAGCAGATGCTACTACGTCAATAAAATTTTAAATTTTAAGGTCCTTGGTTTATTAAGGCAGGGGGTGCTGTTTAACTCATTTGAAAAATACCGATATGGCTAATTGTCTTGAATGCGTGGCATCCAAGGGGTTAAATCTCCATTTTTCTAGCGACTTTATTTTTGTAGAATAGCCATTTCTCTGATGGCGCTGAGTCCACGAGGTGAACTATATTGTTTATCAGTATAAGTAATTTACAATACGGACGTGTTTATTTTGTTTGTATGATCTCTTTAGCACGAGATAGTGTTTGTGAAAGCATTTCATAAAGAGTAAAACACGATACAAGGGTGCTTTATCATCATGCTCCCTGGAAGTCCCGAATGACATCGGTACCCACTGGCGTCTTCCTCCCAAGGAATACCTTAGGTGAGCCCTTCTCAAAGTCTAGTGTCCAGGTGACTGGGTCTCATTTGCATTGATATACTGAGTTAGTGGATCAGGGTGACATGCAGAAACCTGGATTTTAAATAAGGACCCCTCCCCTGTTTCAAGTGGCCCTGACACAGGCAGTCCCAAGTCTACCTCTTAGGAAATACTGTTTTCTGCTGCCCTGGAGCCCCCAACTGCCCAGGGATGGTTTCCTTTTTCAAGCTGGACCTGAAAAGAAATCTTCCCTCCTCTACGCAGACCTGACTCATTGAATAGAAGCTGGAAGTCATAAAATAAAATAGAATCTGGTTGAGGTAACTGAAATAAGTTAGAGGAAAAAAAAATAATAAAGACTTCCTAAGTCAAGTTTTAGATGGTGATATAATTAGAATTATTATCCATTATTTATGTGGCAGGTGATGTTCATGAGGTGCTTGATGACTCTGTGTTAACAGGCAGTGATCCCGCTGACGGGGAAGGTGACATTGGTCTGTCCTTTCTCTCTCCTGCCTCCCTCCTGCCGTGTCTACGCTTCTATCGAGCTCGGCTAGTTCCAATGGCACTTTTGGTTGGGCACTTTGTAGGAGTTTGCAGCAGAAAAGTGAAGCACAACATCAAAAGTCTTTGATTTGGAAACTGGTGGCCATCTTTCTAATATGCATGGGTGCTGCTGTGGTTCCTTGACCATGCTCTGTGCACTGGACCTGCGTCATATATGACCTTGTTAAATTCTCATGCCAGTCTTGCAAGTAGATTTTACCTCTTTAGAGATGAGAAAACTCAGACTCAAAGAGGCAAAATGACTAATCGATGGCAACACAGCCAAAAAATAGTAGAGCCAGGTGATCCTGAGTCCAACACATGGGGCCTTTCTGCTATTTGTCCCCACGAGCTCTCAAAGGGAAGAGCAAGTTAGGGCTCTTTTGTCTTACTGTCTTAGGCTCATCCAGGGTCTTGTGAGTGCTTTGCCCTCACTATGGTCAACAGTCATCTTTGCCCTCTCTTACCAGATTTATTTAGACTTCTCTGGCTTCTTCCAGTGTCAAAGCCTGAACTGCTCACTAAAGGGGCACTTTTGGTAGAGCAGGGATAAATCTTAACCTGAAGGTTTCCAAGAATATAAAGCACTGGGTACATGTCATCCTAGCTCTGTCAATCAACCACACCAATTTCACTGTTGCCTTTGCTATGACAAATTACTTTTTCCTTCCTTCACCTGGATATAGCCTTTCAAAAAGTCAAGACCTATCACGTGAGGCTGGCATGTCCTAGGAGAAACGGAAAACACAAAGTTAAGAATAGTCTGTCAAAACAAGGGGCAATTGGGCTTGAAAAATCCTTCCTCTTCAGGGGCAGTGATATCCTGGTTTAGTGTAATGAAAGTCCTCATGCCCAGTCCTCTAACAATCTGACTTTAATGGGGTTACTATAGCTGGGGTAAAGCATTTTATATGGAACCAGGTTTACATTATCCTACTCTTTAGAGATCTTGCTTGCAATGCTGTTCAAATCCTTTAATCCATAAATAGGATTCCAGACAGCACTGGGCTGCCTTCCAAAACTGTAATCTTCCAGTATATGAATTATTACCAAAAGATTAGGGTGTTTCTAGTAATAACATTTCAAATAAATCAGCTTTCATGGAGGAACAACAAACTAATATTGGAAATAACAATATAAAGACATTTATATAGCCACTTGCTAGAATAACTTCCCTAACCAGGGGCTTCTTTTCTCATTTACATTCATTCTGTTTGTAAAGTCTTTTTTCATTTATCATCAGCTGCTGCCTTTAGCCTTAAAGCAGGCCACATGTTCCCTTGTCCTGGGACTCTTTGAAGCCTGTGAAATCGCCAGCTCTGTTTACCTAGGGGTGGTCAGGGATGTCAAATATTGTCCCCAGAAGCTACAGATTCCTTTAGACTTTCTCTTTGGCTCTGGGGAGGTGTGTAGGAGGAAGGTATAAGTAAATTTCAGGCTGGAAAATACTCTTCTGGGGCTTCGTATCAAAGATCATAGATGAGATCGTGGAGTAGAAGAGAGAGTTCCTTGCATGGCCTTAGCGACTGAGCCCTTTTTGGTGGCACAAGTTGCCCTGCTGACAGTAGAGATTTACCAGGGCGATGATGCCAAGGTGTTTTGTAAGGTAAAGAGCACTTGCGTTATACTTTGATGGATTCGGGCTTCATCACTCACCAGCCTTGGGAATATTGAGCAAATTCCTTTAGTCCTTTTGTTCCTTTGTTTTCTCATCCATAAAGTAGGGATACAATAAACCCTATGGGATTATTGAAATTAAAAGAGGTACCAGTGGTAAAGTCAGAACTCATAGATCTGAGTTCTTCCTCTCCTTTTGGCTGTTCTTTTAAACCATTGGAGTTTCATGGTGAGGTGGCTGATAAACAGTAAGGGGGTTCCTTCTATTAGCCACAGATGGCTGCTTTGAGAAACACCCCCAGGCTAGAAACAAAGGTACTTGTTTAACACCCATTTTGGCCACTAACGTGCTGTGACCTTGAGTGAGTTGTCACCCTTCTGGATCTCCACTCCATCTTCTATTAGAAGAAAAGTGTCTGGTAGAACTCCTCTCTACCTCGTAGGGTAAAGAGGCAGTAAAACCAATATACTTATACGAGATCACATTTTAAGGAGACATTTCATAGTCATAGAATTTTAATGCTAGAAGAGGTTATCTAGGAAGGGAAGGAATTAACATTCATTAAAAGTACTCACCACATTCAAAGTACTTTATATGCATTGCCATATTTAATCCTAACAACCCCCTTAGGGAGGTGGAGTTATACCCATTTCAGAGAAGTGGAAGCTGAGGCTCAGAGAGTCACTTTTAGTTGCTCCAGGTCACATGGCTAAATTTTGGCAGAAGGAGAACTCAAATCCAGATCAAAGCTTCCAAAGTCTTCCTATTGAATTGTGTTTGTATCATCCATAATTCTCATTTTACAGATGACCAACAGAGCTGGGACTTAAGAGATGTTAAATCATTCATCCATGAACTTAGATGACTAGTGAAAAATCCAAGACTAGAACTGAAGTTTCCTGATTGCTATTCCTGAGTAACCCCCTTCCCCAAATTGGTATAAATTGCCTAACCTAACACTCTATTTTCTGTTATTATTTCAAAAAGGTTTTGTTTTCATTTTCATTTCTGATGGATTTTCAACAAACAGAGAGAGGTTCCTGACATTTTAGTTCTAAGACTCTCCTCTTAGATGAAAAGGTTGGAGGAGCTTTCCTTTGGTTCCTTCTAGCTCAAAAATTCTATTATTCCTATGACCCTCCATTCCCCATAGTAGTTAATGATCTGTAAAGAAACACTTAAATGCACAGGTTTACTACCTTCTCGCTCTGCAAGCTAGAGGAAAGCTAGCTATTATTTTTCTTCTTCAAAAGGATGATCTGAGACCCACATTGCTTGAGCCACTAACTCAAGGACATAGCTGATCAGTGACTGAGCCTGGCCTAAAATGCTCAAAGGAGATTGTGTTTCATTCACCTTTAACTTCAACCCTCAGCAGAGGGACGGGGACATAGTATGTGCTCGTTTACAGTAGAGTAAAGGTTCCCACGCGTTAATGGGTCATGAGTGGAGTGGAACCCAGGCTTCCTTTTGCAGCTTTCTTTTCCCCCAAACCTTTTATAATGGGGCAAATTTGCCTGTATGCTAAGTGCTTCATATATTGGCCTTTCTTAAAGCGAGCAGACTATAGAGTACATTTCAAAGGGAGGAGGTCTTAATTTGCAGATTGCTGGGGTGGCAGGTCTGAATTCAGACGTGGGAGGGAGGATGAGCGAGTTTGTACACCCTGCTCCAATCCACTCTTACTCTTTCAATCTAAGGCAGCATTAGTATATTATTAATAGGATGGGTGAGGGGACGCCTGGAGAAGAGATGTTTGTGAAATGCCTCCTCAGATTAAAGGAGCTTTGAAATGGAAAGCATTAGCCCTCTGATTAACTGAACCCTGCACTTTACATTTTGGGCTTTTAAATAAAAAGGAAAAGAAAAGAGAGGGGGGGAAAACCATCACTGTGTTTTTGGAAGCTTGTGTCATGTTTTTTTTTCTTTTTTTCTCTTTCCAGCCCTTCTGCTTAGCTGCCCCGAAAGGCAGGCAGTGACGGATGGCAAGTGCTACAAAGGGGAGTGTGGGCACCCACCGGCCCAGCGCTATTTCCGTCAGGGTGGCTCAAAGGCAAGGCTGTGCCACACGATGAGTCCCCCCTTTTCTCCCTGAACAAATGTGGTTTTTACTGAAGTGATGACCGTCTGATTTCATTCCAGGGGGAAAGAGAAAGAGAACACCCATGCCTTTGCTCCATAGGGAAGTGGGATTGAAAGTCTTGGGTAGGATGAGAACCAGAATGCACCAGTCCTCAGGGGCCTTTGCTCCATGACCCTTCCTGCCTCAGTTTCCCCATCTGTCAAACCCAAACAAAACTTTCCTAGCTGTCTCGGAGTGCGTGTGGAGGGATTGCTTTTACAAATTAATCTGACGACAAAAAGTGTGGGAAAGGGGAGAAAAGGGCATGAGAGGGGCTGTGCTGGCCGGTGCTGGCAACTTCGTACATTTGTTTCCTGTCACTGTGAGAGGTGGGGACGGAGCTGGGTCAATGAGAAGGGTGGCAGGTACATTTTTTCTTTGGGAGTTTTTGGAGTCTACCAGGTGCCACTTGCCATTTCCCTAATGATGATGTTTATTACACAATCATGAAGGCTGGGGAATGGCCGTGACCTCTAGAAGACCTTTCTCAGATCAGGATTCTAGGATATAGATTTTTGCAAGTGGGTTTTGGCTTTGGGCATTGGAGACAATGCATCTTCGTTGAAAGGCGCTCCATCCTTCTCCCAGCTGGCAGCACAGGGATGGTTCCACTCATTAGCGGGCAGGCCCGTTTCTCAGGGGCTGGCCTGCTCTTCTTAAGCAACTATCGTCTCCTTTCCTATTCAGCTGTCAGCTCATTCCCCACGATGCTGCTGACTTTCAGCCTGAAAAGGGCCTTTTCCTTGCCGGGCAGTGAGGCAAGCTCCAGCCAAGGGGGTTGCAGCCCCTCTTCTCTGCTGGGGAAAAAGAGCCAGAGCCCTCGCCAAACCATCCAGCGACCTTAGCCGGCCCTAGCCCCATGAACATAAGGAGATGCAAAGACAAGTAAATTAATAACTCCTATCCATATTTCTAGACAC
Organism: Mirza zaza; assembly: GCA_008750895.1. NCBI lineage: Eukaryota > Metazoa > Chordata > Mammalia > Primates > Cheirogaleidae > Mirza > Mirza zaza. Next base: position 7,285 of record VSMD01133463.1, read on the forward strand.
CTCTAAGGGTTAGGCAAATGGGTTATATGGAGCCAAAACATGTCAGCCTAGGAGTAGAAAAAAATGAAACAAGAAATTAAATCACCCAAGGGCCAATTGGAACATGCACTTATTTTTAGAAATTAGGCAACCCCACCCCCACCCCCCAAATAGCATGCAATGGTGCCTGGGAGAAGTACTAGGATGAGAAAACCAAACTAGACATTTAAGTTCTGGTTTCGGTTCTAGAGCTAACCAATTGGCTTATTTGAATCCAACATGTTGCCAGGCAAGTGACTGATAGTAAACTGACCAGAGGGTGAGCCCCACCAACTCTCTGTACCTGCTTGAAAATAGATCTACTCATCGACATCTTGTGTTTTATTGGTGCATCAAAGAGTAGCAGCCTGAAATTTGGGAAATTGTGACATTCTCGTGACCCATCTCTCATAGGTGTAAAAGGTCTTTAAAGTTTGCTTTTTGGATTCCACTTTCTATTAAAATAGATTAAGAAAAGAGCAAGTAGGAGGAAATACCATAATTCTATATAAACTGAGGTTTTAGTGATCATTACTAAAGAAATATTTCTCCAAAATGGAAAATGTTGTATAGCACCCCCAAACGCCACTCACTCTTTCTCTTTACTCCTGGGGTTCCTTAGTGGAAACCTCATTTGGAAGATCCTGGGTGGAACAGGCTGAGTCTGGCATTGCTGTGGCCTCTGTGCTGGGCTTGCTGGTGATGGAGGCAGGTGGAAATCCTGGCTTCGGGAAGATGGAAAGGTGAAAAGTTCATGAGATATTTGGAGATGAAACAATGAAAATCTTATATCCATTAGAGGGAAGAGAAGAGGGAATTTCTAAAATTGCTAATGGGACTAATTTGCCTGTTTTCCCTTGAGAGACAGGTTCATCCCACACTTCGGGATGTTATGGATCTCTTGCATTTTCCTGCTGTCTGATGAATTCTCTGTCACGTGGCATCTCTTTCCTCCCCTGCTCTATTCTTTGGCAGCCCTCTTCCTCCACCTCCGGCTTCCAGATAACCAGCTCCTGATGCCACGTGACTTGCCCCCCTGCAGCAGAACTGAGGCTTCCTGTTCGCTTGAAACCTGGGCCCCTTCGGAGCTGGCCAGGCCTGGTAATTAGAATGTCCCCTTCATCTTTAATTGCTTCATTTAACATCGAGTGCACTGGCTTAGGAGTGCTTGTGCCCTCTGCAATGACCCGTTGTGCCCTGGATAACTGACAAGCGGTGCCTCTTCCCCTGGCTAAGGAAGATTAGTGCATTTGGGGGCTGAGGATCTTCAAACTCCAGCCATCCTTTGACCCACTGTCCTTTTCTCACTTGCTTGGGAAATGCAATTTTAATTTTCTCTACCTTCCTGGATATGGAGTGGGGCCGGTCCCTCCCCCACCCCCCCACAGAGAGAGGGTATGACACCTCCCCGCAAACCTTGTCGTCAGGCAGGCCACGCACTCTTACCTGAGCCAGGTGCAGGGGACTGGGGACGAGCTCGGGGCTAGGAAGGGCAAAATTTGAGTTTGAGTCTCAGCACTACCAGTTCCTAGTGGGGACATTGGGCAAGCCCCTTCCTAAGCCCTGTCCAGCTTCATTTTCCTCGCTTGCACATGGTGTAGGGGGAGCCACGCCACAGGTTATGGTGTGGCTTGAATGAGACAACGGACAGAAGTTTGGTAATGCCTTAAATAAATGAAAAATATTTTAAATTAAGATTGTGGCACAAAGGCCAGCTGGGATCATAAATGTGACTGAAAGAGACAGTCTCTCACTTGCATCCCCTAAGTGTGGTTGTGCAAGAGGGGGTGGCAGCTGAACCCCCCTAGACATGAGTTGTGCACAGCAGGAGGGGGTGGTGATGCTTAAAGAGCAGATGCTGCTGTGGGAAAGCCTCAAAGTCATGACTCTTTGCCTCCTCTGCGCTGCTCATCCTAGAGAAGACATGATTGGGTGGCAGGGGTGTGCCCTTCCTGCTGGAGGGATTGCGTGATGCCTCAGGTGCATATCATGCACCTGTGGGTGGACGGGTGGGTAGCAGTATCTCTTGCTCATAATTTGAAAGCTTGCCAATGTGGAAGAAGAGGGTTACATTTTCTGAAATAATTTCATATGTTAAGTCCCTTAGGAAAAGTCTAGCAAAGTGGTTTTGAGGATCCATTGGTAGCAGAGAAAGTTACGTTGGTGATACGAAGACCTTTCCAACTGAAAGCAAAGAACAAAAAGGTCACAGTATTTCCATAAGCATCTGAATTTTTAAAATAAACTTAATGATTCTTTCATCCCTTAGGTATCAAAAAATATGAGAGCTTCCTTTTGTAGGATGTGTGTGTGTGTGTGTGTGTGTGTATTCATATGCACACCTGTGCATGTTGGGTGGATGGGATATGAGAAGAGGAGAATCCACCAACATCTGGAAAGGGGGGAGATGATATGAGAAAACAGCTGGAAGAACTGGGCATCTTGAATTGGCTGGTTATTTGGGGGAAAGTTGACCCTTGGTGACTGCCAGATTTCGCAAATAAAAATACAGGAAGCCCAGTTAATTTGAATTTCAGATAAATAACAAATGCTTTCTCAGTATATACCTATGTACCATGAAATATTTGTGACATACTTATAGTGAACAATTACTTGTTTATCTGAAGATCAAATTTGCCTGGGCATCCTGTGTTGTATCTGGCAACTCTCCCTGGGTGGGGTGGGGTGGTGGGCAATAGTGAGGTCTCTTTGGACTATGAAGGAAGCACATAGCTATTATGGTTTTCCCAAGGTTTATGTTGCCTATAAGAACCAGAAACTTGGGGGTAGAAGATTTAAGACCTTGTTCTCAATCAAGTGTTTGGAAAATGCTTTGCTATATACCTTAGAACAATAAGTATGTTGAGAAAACCACCTGGTTATTCAGCGTAGAGTCACAGGATTCTGTGTTTATTCAACATCTATCTTTCTTTTTCTTTTCTTTTTTTTTTTGAGACAGAGTCTCACTTTGTTGCCCAGGCTAGAGTGAGTGCCGTGGCGTCACCCTAGCTCACAGCAACCTCAAACTCCTGGGCTCAAGAGATCCTTCTGCCTCAGCCTCCTGAGTAGCTGGGACTACAGACATGCGCCACCATGCCCAGCTAATTTTTTGTATATATATTTTTAGTTGGTCAATTAATTTATTTCTATTTTTAGTAGAGACAGGGTCTCACTCAGGCTGGTTTCGAACTCCTGACCTCAAGCAATCCGCCTGCCTCAGCCTCCCAGAGTGCTAGGATTACAGGTGTGAGCCACCATGCCTGGCCAACATCTATCTTTCTTTTCCCTTCATTAGAAAAGCATTTACTGAGCACCTACTGTATCCCTGATGTTGTGTTTGGCAATTGGGTAACTAAGATGGAAAGCCAATGGCAATGCTGGGTTGGTTGGACTACTTAGAACACAAGGGAAAAGGAGAGACATGCTCAAGAAAGCTCAAGAAAACCAAAGTCTTTTCCTCAGATATTGCATGTTTATCTCCAAGTTTCTCTAAATGTCTGTTATGTCCCCTTTTCTGGCAGCCAGCTTTTTCTGCTTACTCATCTTCCACATGATCTTAAATGTCTACCATGGTAGCTAAAATTATATAGCCTTCCAGTTTCAACACTCACCCTCGGTACTGGCAAGTGTCTCTGCTCAACTCGGTTTCAGTCCCTGGAGAGAATCCCCTGGGCCAGCCTGTGTTCTAGACACTAGGTCAGAGTGTGCTCACCGGCCTCTGTGCTTGAGGGACTTGTGCCAAGTGTCCCCCCATGGCCCAGTCAGCCACGCCTAGGGGAACGGGTGAGATGGCCTAGCAAACTTCTAGTATATTCTGATTCTTGCTTTGTCTTCTTCTCTAGTTCCAAAAATGCCCCTGCCTAAACAAGCAATTAGTTTGAAAGCTTAGCAGTGAAGAGTGGAGATGCAGAAGTCGGACTAACTGGGTTTGGGTCTTGGTTCAACTATTTTAGTTTTGTTCTACCCTTATGAAAGCTGTTTAAACCTTTCTGTGCTTTCGTGTCCTCACCCAGAAAATAAGGATAATGAGAGCAGCCACCTCATAGCGTTGTGGTAACAAATACATGTAAAGCACTTAGGGCGGATCAGAAGGTGAGCACTTAAGATATGGGAGCTATTGTTATTAGCATTTTCACGCGCACGGGCGCACATTTACTCGGCTTCTTCCCATTAGGAGAAAATTTGGTGTTGTGACCTGTTCTGCACTCAGAGTTGATGTCAAGGGGGCCACTTCAGATGCTTATTTTCGATCTCTGAGTGATCTCCATTTCTCCTCTGGTTGCGATCAGATAGATCAAAATGTCACACTTAATCAATATAAAATAGCAGATTAAGAAAACAACAAAATTATAATAAAGAAATAAAATATAGCAAAACATAATACTGATTACTACTCAAAAAAGGAGGAAGAAATATATTCTAGAACATGTACCCTGTTTTGCAGGACAGCCCTTTAGCCTTGCAATATGGAATGTGCTTTCTGCTTCTCTAAGTACAGCCATTTGTCGGTGATAAAATATTGGAGGTCTGAGTAGCCCACGCCTCTTTCTAAAATCCATTCAGTTCATGCATACAAAGGCCAGCATCTGCTAAAACAGGCCTGAACCTTTTAAGAGCAGCCTGGCATCCTTAACAAAAAAACAATCCCTTGCCCATGGACAGAGCTATAAAAAGACGTACTGTCCTACAAAGGTCAAAGCCTATGTGGCCCGTGGAAGCCTGAAGCCTCTGCCTCTATTCCATATAAGCATCAGCCTCTCACATGTTCCTTTCCTTTCCAAATGCCAGTCTTTGTGCCTATCTCAAGGTTTCTCAATGGATGCATTAACCGTTGGGGTTTTCAGGCTGGTAAGTGCTCTTACCCCGTAAGTCCCCAATGCAGTTCTGAATCAATTGAGAAGTAGACGGAAGGATAAAGCGTGGAGGCAAAATATTATTAATATTGAGGTTGAGCATGTGTGGTTTGTATTTGTGGTCAGACTCTTGCTCATCCCTAACAGTGGATGTAGAGAGACAGGAGACTCCAGGCCCACCACCGTGAGGCCACCTGAGACCCCAACCCCCTTTTGGGATCAGGAGTGGAGCTGAGCGCACCCCTCTGTGGGCAGACAGTCTGAGAACCAGAGGGTGCTGGTCCAAGCGTGCACAGTTTATTTACCCATTGGGTGGTCCATTGCATTTGCTTTGGAGAGAATCAGTTAAAGATACAGAAGGAAGAACAGAAGCGATTTATGCCAAAACTTCAAAATAACTGAACCTCCTATTTTCATGAACGAGGCTGAAACTTGGGGATAGGAGAGGATATTTGTTGATCTCCTTTGGAGTGAAATGAGTGGCTCATCCAGGTGGGACTGCTTGAGATTCTATAAGACTCTCTTAGTTTGTTTTCTGTTGCTATAACTGAATACTTGAGACTGGGTGATTTACAAAGAAAATAAATTTATGTTTTATAGTCCTGGAGGCTGGAAAGTCCAAGATCGAGCAGCTCCACCTGATTGACTTCTGGGAAGTTGTTGTGCTGTATCACAACCTGGCAGGAGGTGTCTCAGGGTGACAGGGACGCACTGAGGCCAGACTGGTTTTTATAACAGACCCACTCTCGTGATAACTAACTTGCTCCTGTGATAACCCATGTTAATCCATTAACCCATGAATGGATAAATGCATTCATGACCCAACCACCCCTAAGGGCCCCACCTCTTAATACTGTTACATTGGGTATTGAGTTTCAACAGCGGAGTTTTGGAGGGAACAAGCATTCAAACCATAACAGACTCTGAGATATTTCGAGGAACTTTGTCCTTGATTTGGTACTGATGGGAAGTGGCATTTATTCCCTATCTGAGGCAGGGATATGAGCGAATGCCTGAGGCAGAGTCAAAGCTGGATATTGGGATAAAAAAAGAGAGCTCAGAAAGCACTTCTTGGCCTTCCTAAGCCCCGTAGTCATTGACAAATGAAAATAAGAATACAATCTCTTCATTCCTCTGATCTTCCTAAGGCTCGACAGTAGATATTAGTGGGGAATAGCTATAGCCATCTGAGTTTGATCCAGTATTCACCCGATCAACCAGTTTTTACTGAGACCTATTGTTTATTTAAAGAATCCTCCTGCCTAGACCTCAAGAAACTTTGGTTCTCATAGGAATAGAACACGCATGTGCTCCCACCCCACCCCCTTCTACGCACAACATTCATTTGCTAAGGAACATAGAGTGGAATTGTAATGCAGTTGTTCAGAGAGGAGACAATGTTGGTTTTTTCCAGAGCCATCAGGAAAGGTTTAATGGAGATGACAACACTGGAGCATAACAACACGGATGCCTGATAGGTTTTTCAGTAATTTGGAAGAAGGGAATGAGCATTACAGGCTTGAGTAGGGACAATTTGGAGAGGGAGCAAAAACATAAATTGGGGGAGAATGAACTGTGTGTGTGTATATGTGTGTGTGTGTGTGTGTTTGGTGAAGTGCAAGAGAGCAAGTGTGCAAAGATACCAGACTAGAAAAATCCTTATTTTTTCCATAGCTATGAAAGAAGGAACTTTTTGTGCCTTTCCTACCTGGCCTCTTTGGGGCATGTATGGTGCTGGTAATTTAATTTCCATACTTAGGGAGAACATAAATTCCATAGATGCCTTTTTTCTTCTTTTTTTACACATGAAGACTATCTATATCCATTTCCAACCACAGAAAATGCTATATTAATTTGATTCAGAAGCACCTTTCATGATAGCATCTTTCCAAAACACACACAAACACAGGGCCTCTCTCCTCTTTCTCCCTTTGATGTATCGGCCTCGTGGGACTTGAGGGAAAGCAGACCCTTCTGTGTGCTCCCGGGCCTGGTTTCCATTCCTCTGCCCCATTCCCATTTCATGCCTTCCTCCCCTGCTCCAAGCAGAAATTCAATTTCCATCCCAACTGAGAGGAATGCACCTTTCTGGCCTTATCCAGACAAGAGATGTTTATATGCACCAGACGTTGAAGGAGGCTGCACATCCCTCTCTTACTCTCACCTTGTCCTGACATACCCCAATACCTGGCTTACGGGGGCCACTATATCAGTCCTATAGAATCTCCACAACTCTAAACTCTGCTCTGGAGGGGAACACTGGAGCATTCTCACACCCTAATGAGAATCTGGACTTTGTGGTAGGGACTATAAGTGAAAATAAATTTTTAAAAGAAGAGAGACCACGGGAGGACACAGTGGCTAAGGAGAGCTCCATGGGGAAATGTTATCTGAACTGCATTATTGGTTAATTGTTAAAAGGGAGGGAATGGTGTGCGTGATGGAAACTTCCATAGTGCTGAGGCCATTGATGATACAATATTAGGAGAAGTCCGTAGAGGTTAGGAATGAATTTCCCTGCAAAGTGCCCAGCTCAGATACTTTGAGTTTTGATGCTGTGTTAAGTGGGTTTCTTCCTCCTGTTTCTCATTCCTTAATGGCTAACCATATCGCCAACAGAAAGCCATAAAGAGATTCCTCCCGGCAAAGAAAACCCGTCATTAATTCCAGTCCTTTATGAAAGTCTGCTGGTGATTGGCCGGCCACCCCCAACCCCACCCTCCCTGCTTCTTGCCTACCCAGGGCTTTTTTCCTTCTCTCTCTCTCTCTCTCTCTCTCTCTCTCTCTCTCTCTCTCTCTCTCCAGGTTGATGGATTTCCTTGATGTAGGAGGGAAAGGGAATGCTACAGAGTTGTACCCTGTGTGTCTTCATCAGTGTGTGGGCAGGCAAAGTGAGAGCCTGAGTCAATTAAGTGGACACCAGTGGAGAAGAGGGTGTGTTTGGTATGATTTTAGGAGAAGATGGCGCTAAATCAAGCACATAATTTCCAAAGTGCCACCAATCAAAATCAGCTCCAAACAAGCCTGCGGTCAATTTTTAAAAGAACATTTTAATGATGAAATGACCATTTTTGAGATTATTTTGCAAGTAATTGAGTAAGATTCCCCAGTGAAAAATATTTGGCATCAATTTCTCAGAAATGCTCCCTTCTCTTTGTCCCTAATGGACAGAAGTACAAACAGTCTCTAATCACATGAAACACAACTCTCCTTTCCAGCCTGTAATTACTGCGGGGACCCAGAGAGACGCTAGTTAAGGACTCTGTCAACTTGTCTGTGGAAAGAGCTTGAGTTACGCGAGGGTTCTGTGTATTTTCTTTCTTTCATCTTTCTCTTCCTTCCTTCCTTCCTTCCTTCCTTCCTTCCTTCCTTCCTTCCTTCCTTTCATCTTTCTCTTCCTTCCTTCCTTCCTTCCTTCCTTCCTTCCTTCCTTCCTTCCTTCCTTCCTTCCTTCCTTCCTTCCTTCCTTCCTTCTTTCTTCTTTCTTTCTTTCTTTCTTTCTTTCTTTCTTTCTTTCTTTCTCTCTCTCTCTCTCTCTCTCTCTCTTTTCTTTTTCCTTTTCTCTGAAAGAGTTCAGATCACACTTGTTTCCAGTGAGGCTGAAACTTTGACATAGATTGTCAGTGGCGGGGGTGGGGGTGGGGGAGTAGATTGTTGTCAACTAACTTTGCAACACTTGAAAACAAAATGAATGCTGCTTTGATTTAGAGGGGGATAAAATTGTGTCTCTGATCCTTACTGCTTCCTGCTGATATGGAGACTGGGGTCATGCTTGCTACAGAATTGCCGGGAAAAACAGAGGGGCTTGGTGTCTTGCTTTGAGGTGACAAGGAGACCCTCCAAGGGCTCACACCTGTCTATGGTCTATGGAGTCAATTTCTCCCCCGCCCACTTTCTTGACTGCGCTCCCAGCTGGTTTTCTCATTGGCTACCAACAGCCCTCAGCACTCGGGCAATGCCAGGCTTTCGGTTGAAACGTTCCTCCATTGAAAACACCCAACCCGAATGCCAAGGATTATTATTCAAAAGCATTTCTCCTTCTCTTCTTTTCAGTTAGAACTGCGTCTGTTCTAGACCTAAATGGGGAACCTGTGCACTTTGAGAAGAAAATGACACAGGAGTAGGGTTGGAGGGGGCTTCACGACCCGATGAACCTGCGTCCACTCAGCGCTGGAGGGGCCGCCCAGGCAGGAAGGCAAAACCCAAGGGCGAAGGAAAAACTATAAAATTCCCATAACAAGTAATGAATTAAATAACTCCTTGTGAAAGGAATAGAGCCAGCTCGGATCTTTTGATTATGTGATGCCTGGCTTGTTTCCATCTTAATAACTTCAAGAACCTTGGGTCCTGCTAAATTAGTCTGCCTCAGTAAAATCCCCTGGTGACTCACGTTTATAGTGACGTTTGAGCTCCCTGGATCTTCCTTTGGAAGCTATTTCTACTTTTACATTGTTCTATAGGAATTTGTTTACTGCTTAAAAAAACAGAACAAACTTCAAGTCACTCCTTGTATAAACTGCCCATTCTGGTGGGTATTCAGGGCAAGGTGAGGCATGGCCTGATCTACCTGTCCAGTGTAAGTTCTCTCAGCTCCCCTAGGTATCCCCTGTGTACCCACTAAACTAACTTCCTCATCTTCCTGGGCCGACCTTCCCTAACCCTGCACTTCTGTTCCTGCTGCTCTGCTTGTCTGAGATGCCTTTTTCTCAACCCCTGGAGTACTGCTGAAATCTAACCTAGAATTTTCCAAATTCCATTCCAAATGTCATCCTAGTATTTACCAAATACCCTCTCTCTCGTGCATCTTTTCTTTTCTTTTTTTTTTTTGGAGACAGAGTCTCACTTTTTTTGTTGCCCAGGCTAGAGTGAGTATCGTGGTGTCAGCCTAGCTCACAGCAACCTCAAACTCCTGGGCTCAAGCAATCCTGCTGCCTCAGCCTCCCAAGTAGCTGGGACTACAGGCATTCGCCACCATGGCCCGCTAATTTTTTCTATATATATTAGTTGGCCAATTAATTTCTTTCTGTTTATAGTAGAGACAGTGTCTCGCTCTTGCTCAGGCTGGTTTCGAACTCCTGACCTCTTGAGCAATCCACCTGCCTCGGCCTCCTGGAGTGCTAGGATTACAGGTGTGAGCGTGCATCTTTTCTTAATTCAACCAACTCTAACCACCCCTCCTTTTGGTTCTTTGTTCCTCTTCCATTGAATATATGTATATTTGTGGATGTGTATATTTACTTCCCATATAGCGGAATGACTAACATTTGTATCATTAGCAGTGATTAATTCCTAAGACTTTGTCTGATAAGCTAGTATGGTTGGCCAATTCTTCCTTTCTTTTTCTTTTTTGCCCATTGGATAAGTGTTCTGATTGCCTTTCACTTTTAATGGGATTTCAGTTGTAATGGAGGATCAGTTATAATCAAGTAGCCCTGTGAGGTAGGTAGAGCAAACTGCGTCCTTCTTTGCAGGATTTGGATGACTCTCTTCCAGAGAGAAAAACCCTTTACACTTTTGCTGGTTTTTTGAAATTTCTTGACCAGAGAATCAGGCGTTTGGATCCCAGTGAGAGACACAGCTTATACACAAACACGACTGGAAGAGAGATAACAAATTATCTAAATTTATACTAAGAAGTAGATGGCTCATATATATTATTGATTAAGAACACAATGTAAGCTGGGCGTGGTGGCTCATGCCTGTCATCCTAGCACTCTGGGAGGCCGAGGCTGGTGGATCGCTCAAGGTCAGGAGTTCGAAACCAGTCTCAGCAAGAGCGAGACCCGGTCTCTACTAAAATAGAAAGAAATTAATTGGCCAACTAAAATATATATGGAAAAAATTAGCCGGGCATGGTGGCGCCTGCCTGTAGTCCCAGCTACTTGGGAGGCTGAGGCAAGAGGATCACTTGAGCCCAGGAGTTTGAGGTTGCTGTGAGCTAGGATGACGCCACGACACTCACTCTAGCCTGGGCAACGAAGTGAGATCTGTCTCAAAAAAAATAAATAAATAAAATGAAACCACAATGTAATGAAGACTGTGGTTCTGGCTGTCTAAAAATGACAGGAAAAGAGGAGTATCAGAGAGGGTGCAGGACCTGGGAGCCACCGATGAATAAACTAAGGTTACTCACACTTTAGGCTCAGGCCAGGTTGGAATTAGAGATCGCTTCAACCAGCAAGATCCGAATCCATCCTGTCCATTTCCCACACCCAGGCAAGTCCTGAATGCCCTAGGCAGGGATGGACCGGGTGCTCCACGGGACTGTGAGCTGTCTTGTCGAAGGGACCCCTGATCGTTCACATCGTCCACCTCCTGCTCCATTCTGTTACTGGCAGGCTTTGGTCTAGATTAAAATTGAAAACAGTTCAATCATTTCTGTCTTTAATGAAAATAAAAAAAAAAAGCTATGTTTGCCTTGAAAGTGGGTGGGAGAAGAGAGAAAATCTGAGGCCATCAGGCCCCCAAGAGGAGAGAGGAAATAAAGCCTTATGTTACCTTGGGCTGGCTGAATCCCTCCTCTCCCCACCCCCATGAGAGTCTCACATGCCCACTGATGACAACGCTACCGTTTGTCTGTCCAGTGGCTCTCACTGGCGCTGCTTCCTTCCTTCTGTCAAATTCCCACTCCCGATTCGATTTCAGATTGTACTCCCTCCCACTTTCTCTTATTCTAACCCAGAGGAGATGGAGAACAGCTGGTCACCATCTTCCTTATGATAACCCTTCATATGGTGTAATTTTATTTCCTTAAATTAATGACAGTGTGTTGGGTGTCTTCCATCCCAGACACATTTTAATAGATGCTTTTAACATACGGAGGGCCGAGGGAGAGCAAACAACGCCTCTGTCATGTTTGGGCACATCCTGGATTCGAACATGCTTAAACCTCAACAAAGCTGGTGTCTTCTGATTGGAAGCAGGATTTCCAGGCCCTGTAAGCACTCGGAATGGCGTAACTCGGTGCAATGTGCTCTTGGGTGAGGTGTGGCGCATCATGCAACTCCAAGCCCTGCTTACTTATCTGGGATCAATTATTTGCTAACCCAATAATATTTCTGATACATGAGCCCTACAGCGAAAGAAATCGTATCCATCGCTTTTCATTTGCCAGCATTCTTTGCTCACAAGGCAGGAAGAAACTTGTGTTGAGTGGGTTTTGGTTACTCATGGAGACTGGCTTGAGATCTGTGGCAGTCTTAGGGAAAATGATAGCACGCTCAGGAAAATACAGATTTCCATACTATTTTCTAAGTTGTGCCCTGAGCTTGACATCTTGGAATGCTGCTCCCCCCCTCTCCTTCTCACCACATTCGGTTATCAAAGTCTTTTAATCCACTTTTCCAGAATTATCCTTTCCTTTCCATTCTTGCAGCTGCCACCTTAGACCGGGTTTTCATTACTTTGCTTCTAAGGTTTTTGTAGTAGCTTCCCAAATGGTCTTCTGTCCTCTGGGATTTTAAAAAGGTTTTCTTTGAATTTAATGTATTCTCTCTCCGTCTCTCTTCCCTTCTCTCATTGTTCTTGTCCTCCCCCCTTTCTCTATTTCTCCTTGGTCTTTTGCCTAAAGGAGATGCTGTCATTTCCTGGTCAGTGCGTGGGCTGTAGAGCTTGTACCCCAGCTCTGCCAGTTACTTGCTAAGTGACCTTGGACAGGTTACTGAATTTCCCCATCGATTTCCTCATTGGTGCAATAAAGAGGTTAAAGGTTGTCCTTCTAAGAGCCCTAAAAGCTCTAATTTTCTGAGAATGGCTTTCCTTGTGTAATGTCTGCCCCCAAAGTCTTTGAATTCTTCATGCCCAAACTCAAATGGCATCTCTTTCTTGAAGACTTTCCTGATGCATCAGTTAATGAAACCACTCCCTTCTCTAAATTATCATATTACTTTTTTAGTGCTTATCTTCTAAATCATTTTCTGCCTATATTGTATTATATCTTTTTGTGGGAGAGACTCTATACCTTGCTCCTTGTATATATTTCATTTTTCTTCTCTGTGACACGCGGTCCTATGCCCTACTTATAGTTGATGCTTAAAATATGACTTTCATGCATGGCAGAGAGTAAGCTTGGGGTTTTGGAGTAAACATCAGCAAAGCTGAGGCAGAGTTCAAGCATAGATGCACTGGTTTGGTCCATGGCAGGAGGTTAAGTACAGGGCTGGAGAGAGGGAGACAGTGAGTTCGGTTGGAAAAGCTTCAAAGAGGGGCTCCATCCGTACCAACACAATGCCTGGCACACAAAATGCGCTCAGTAAATGCTGGGTGAATGAATACGGAAGGCAGAGATGCGCAATGCTTAACGTTTATAATTTGTATATCGTTGTGCATTTCTAAACGCTCTCTAGGTATGCTCTCATGTTCGATATAAAAACAACAAACTGGAGCATATAATAGGGCAGGTATTAAGACCTCCACTTTATAGATTTGGAGGTTGCATATCCCAGAAGGTTGCAGGTACTGTGTAGTAAACATGCACTGGGTACTTAGGCTAAAAAAAAAAAAGAATAGCCCTGGCTGTTTGTGAAAGGAAGGCAGACGAAAGGCACGCGAGACAAAGCAACCACAGCTATGCAGTATGAAACTGCATTGCAAGACCTGCTGTGATGGGGGTGGACCAGGAGAGGACATCCCATGTGGCCGAGGGAAGGAGTCCAAGAATGGGAACACTGGAGGTGAATATCAAAGGATAACCAGAAGCAAGAGCAAGAATCCTCAGGAATCCTCAACTCCAAGCCTAACACTTTTCTTTCTGGGTTGGAAAAAACCAGTTGCAAAGCCAGTGGGTCTACATTTTGTGTCATGGGAAAAGGCCAGTGCCACATACTAAGATGTATTCATGCACAGGTAACTTTTTCCGGGACAACTCGTGGTGAACCTGGAGATGCAAAGGTCCCTCCAAGGCTGGCCCCTTTTTTGAACCCCAGCCCGCCTTTGGCTGGAGCCGTGGGTCTGGAAGACAGCCGGTGAAGGCTGGGCTCCAGCTGGTGCATATCTGTCACAGGGTCTGGGTTGCTGTGGTCTGGGCTGGTGAGACAAAGGGATGAATGGTCTGAGGTCTGGGAAGGTGGGAAAAGGGAGGCGGGCGGAGGAGGGGCTGGGTGGCGGGTGACTGACTAATTGCTTTGTTCTGTGGCAGGAGGCCTTTCAGCAACAACAACAGCTACTTGAAGGCCCATTGCTTAAGTGCTTTTCATCATCATTACCTCCTGTCATTAGTCCCATCAGCTGCTTCCATCAGCTCATTGCTAGTCAGGGGCCATGGCCTGTCACACACTCGGTCTCATTTGCAGCTATCTCTCTCTGCCTTTATCCAGAGCTAGACCCTGTTCCGCTACAGCCCCTTTCTGTGGCCGTCGGTGCCCAACCTGTTCCTGTATTTGCCATGTCCATCTGTTGGGGGGCCCGCTGATGGCTGTCTCTGGCCATTTGTGCCTTGCCTGTTAGACTGAGAGGGGAGGATGTCCGTGGCTGTCCTGCACGGCTCCACAGCCCCTGTGGCCAGGGTGCTGACTCGCACCCTGCCCTTTGGCCTGGTGCTGTGTCTCAGATGATGACGAGACTCCCGCCAGGCCCTGGGGTCATGGGGACACAGGAGGGGGTTGCTTTCTCTAGGATCCCAGGAAGAATGACTCCTCCTTCAGTCCCAGTATGAGTCGGAACTGACACTGATTATAGCGACAATTATTATTTATTAAGTGCTGACACGTGCCTGGCAGTGTGCTAGTAACTACGGTCACATGCTGCATCACGACATTTCAGTGGACAACAGAATGCATATAGGACAGTGGTCCTATGGGATTGTCATGGAGTTGAAAAATTTCTTATTGGCTAATGATGTCGTAGCTGTCATAAAGTCGTAGGGGACCACATCACTCAGGAGATGGTCATGACGCTGGTGTAAACAAACCCACTGCGCTGCTAGTCATATAAAACTCTATCATATACGGTCATGCGCAGTACATACTACTTGATAATGACAATAAGCGACTACGTAATTGGTTTATGTATTTACTATACTATACTTTTTATTGTTATTTTAGGGTATACCCCTTCTGCTTATTAAAAACAAAGTTAACCTGTAAAATAGCCTCAGGCAGATCCTTCAGGAGCTGTTCCAGAAAAAGGTCTTGTTATCATAGGAGATGACAGCTCCATGCGTGTTATCGCCCATGAAGACCTTCCAGTGGGACAGGGTGTGGGGGTGGGAGATAGTGATATTGATGACCTTGACCCTGTGTAGGCCTAGGTTAATGTGTGTGTTTGTGCCTTAGCTTTTAACAAAAAAGCTTAAAATGTAAAAATAGAGACTTTTAAATAGAGAAAAAGCTTACAGAATAAGGACATAAAGAGAAAAATACTTTCATGCGGTTGTACAATGTGTTCACATTTTAAATGTCATTACAAAAGAGTCAAAAGTTTTTAAAAAATTAAAAAGTTTATAAAGCAAAAAAGTTACAGTAAGCTAAGGTTAATTTATTATTGAAGAAAAATTTAAAAAATTAAGTTTAGCATAACCTGAATCGACAGTGTTTATAAAGTCTACAGTAGTGTACAGTGATGTCCTAGGTCTTCCCATTCACTCACCTCTCCCTGACTCACCCAGAGTAACTTCCAGTCCTGCAAGCTCCATGCATGGTAAGTGTCCTATACAGATGTTCCATTTTTTATCTTTTATACTGTATTTTTACTATACCCTTTCTATTTCAGATATGCTGAGATACACAAGTATTTACCATTGTCTTTCAATTTCGTACAATATTCAGTACAGTGACATGCTATACAGGTTTGTAGTCTAGGAGCAGTAGGCTATCCCCTATAGTCTAGATGTGTAGTGAGCTCTACCATCTAGGTTCGTGTAAATACACTCTATGGTGATCGTACAACTGCACAATCACCTAACGACATATTTCTCAGAATGCATCCCCGTTGCTAAGTGATCCATGACTCTATATGTATATTTAATCCTATAACAATGCTGGAGATAATGTTATCTCCATTTTACAGATGAAAAAACTAAGCCCCAGGGAGTCTAAGTAACTTAATTCAGATCCCATTAACATGAGCTCAGTTTTTATGCCTTCGGAGTTGTAATCAGCGATTGCCTCGTGTGGCCAATTAGTTTATTCCTTAATTAACCCTGTGGAAGAGTGATGGGAAGGCAGGATTTGGAATCAAACAGAATAAGTTAAATTCCTGCTTTTGAGACTTCATAAGTGAATGACATTTGGCAAATTACTTACATTCTTTGGCTCTCAGTTTTATTTTTAATCTGTAAAATGGAGATATATATCTACCTTATTACCGTTGTTGGAAGGATTAAATGAGATAATGAATGAAAAATGCCTAACACAGAATCTTCAAAGAATGAGAGCATTATGTAGACCACAATTGCTAATAAGAATCATGATTTGGACATACCACTGGACTCATAGGAATTTGTTTTATTTGAATTTCTGGCTACTCAATTCATGTTTTCTTAGTTTTTATACTTGTGATCAGTAAGAAAAAAATGGGTTATATTGTGGTAACAAATGGCCTCCAAATCCTACTGGCTTTGCAACAGCAAAGGTTTATTTCTCCCTCTGCGCTGTGTGTCTTAGTCTGTGAGGGCAGCTGTAACAAAATACCATAGACTAGTGGGCTTACACACAACAGAAAATTATTTCTCATGGTTCTGAATGCTGGGAGGTCTATGATCAAGGAACTGGCCAGTTTGGGGTCAGATGGGAGCTCAAGTCCTGGTTCATAAAGGACACTTCCTCCTGTGTCCTCACATGGAGGAAGAGGCAAACTAGCTCTCTGACATCTCTTATATAATAAGGGCACTAATCCCATTCATGAGGGACCCACCCTCATGACCTAATCACTTCCCAAACGCTCTACTTCCCTAATACCATCTCCTTGGGGGTTAGGATGTCAGCATATGAATTTTGGGGGGACACATTCAGCCCATGTCACTATGTGTCCACATCCTAAATTAGTTGGGTCTCTGATCCATGGCCATTCTTACTCCAGGACTCAGGCTGAAGGAGCACTCCCTAACCGGGCTGTTCCTGGCAGTGGTAGCAGAGAAAACGTGATCATAAGCTGGCTCGGGAGCCTCTGCTTGGACAAGACACCTATCACTTCTGCTCACACTGCACTGGTCAGGCAAGTCACCCGGCCACTGCTGAGTTCAACACTTGCAGCCCAGTATAATCTGCAGGGAGTTGGAAACCAGAATGCTTAGCAAAGGGTAAGACACTCTGCCCCAGATTATAAATGGGGCTGCAACTGATTTTGATAGTCTCAAAATTTACCGAATTTGATCTTGTCTTAGCTACTGCTCAGATTTGCCTGGGGATGTTTAGGTGTGTTTTTGTCAGTTTTGATGAACCGACGTATTGCCTAAAATAACAAAATATACTTAGGCCTAGTAAAAAACATTTTCATTGCTGAAATTCCTGGAGGAAAAATAACTTTGTTATTGTGTGTCTAAAAGTCACTAGCACCAGAGGTTTTTTTTCTTTTTTTTCTTTTTCCCTATTAGGATAATTGCTTTTGTAATGCTATTTTTGATAACGTGTTATTTCTTAGGAATAGAATCATTGGTTTATAGTAGAAAAGAAAGCATTCTTTTATTTTTCAGAAATTTGAACCGGAATAGCTTTTGGTTGTGCCAGGTTCCAGAAAAGGGAAGCTGAGAAACATCAGAAGACTGATCCCATAAACTTAATTTTTCTTATTCACACATTTCTTTGCCTTCATCTCTAATGTAGCATTTATCCTGGTTCTGCTTAATTGTCAAGTTATTTATTCATTCATTCATCACAATCTGCTACTAGATTATCAGTTTCTGGAGGGCAGCAATGATTTCTCTCTGATCTCTGTATCCCTTCTGCCACCTGGTCCTGCTTTAAATAAAGTTCCTTCAATTGAACTGAGTGTAAGTAAGAATTACCCTCGAATATGAAAGAATAGGCTTTTTCTCTCTGCTTCAAGAGTTAAAAAGCCTTGTGAATGTTTTCTCCTTTATAGAAAATAGAGTCTTCCTAACTATTCCTAAGGATTATATCTTTAATTGGCCTTCATTTGTTCTTTCTAAGCCCAGTGCTGTCTATGCAAGTTGGACGCTAATATATATATTTTTTCCATTCTTACCCCACCAAACATTTGCTTGTGCAGCTCACATATAGAGATATTTCTGCCTGTCTGTGTTTTGTAGGGTGGGGAGTGAGAAGGGGGGAGGTTTTGGGGGAAGTCACAGGCAATTGAAAAACGAGGAGGGAATTGTATACCTTACTATTTGGGGAAAAAAAATGGAAATCTGAAGTCCTGATAGAGTCTGTTATATTAAATTGAGAGGAAAATTTTCTTTCTCTGATTTTTCTGGCTGTGTCCTAGGGTCAGCATAACAGAGTGTGATATTCGCTGGTGGCTGATTCAATATTCAGCTTTTGCCTAAAGACAAGGGAAAAGAGACAAAGGCTAGGATCGTACTGCACAAAATGATTCTATTACCCGTCTCTAAATAGCAGGACTTGAATAAGGAGAATTCTACATACTTAGATGCTAATGAGTTTGTTACAGCTCATTGAAGAGTCACACCGACTGCCTTGTTTACCAAAGCGATGCTTGGAGTTCTGCACAGACTTCTAAGGACTGGGTGCATACACATGGGTTTTTGGGGTGCCTGACTCTGGAGCTTGCTTACCTCTGCTGCTTGGGGTGCCTGGATGTTCAAGGACTTCCAGATTCTCTCCAGACGTCCAGACTGTCTGCCCTGTTCACTCCTGGCTCTGCTGGCACAAGTCTTCATATTGCCTCCCACTGTTCATGAACACACATACATTCTTCTGCATATCTTCGGATTCCTGGGCTGCATAAAGTAGAAAAGCAGTGCTGATAAGCTTTCCCACGTTCTAAAATTGTTATGGCAGCAGGAGGCAGGAGGGAGATAAGAGAGGGGCACAGAAAGGGGGATTTGGTCTGGTATCCTCTATCTCCCATTCACATGCTATTTTGTAGCTTGACAAAACCCTTCTACAGTCATTTAATCATGATGGAGTGATAGCAAATAACCCAGCCCTGTGATCCACAGACCTGAATTCCACCCCTAATTTTGGCTCTTCCAACTCATTTATTTAAATATATTTTGAGTGCTTTCTTCGCTGTGCAAAGCCCTGGGGGATACAAAGATGAAAAAGTCGTCATCTTTGCCTTTGAGAGATTCACCATTTAGTGGAGAATCACGTAAACATATAAAAATGTGATTAAAATACAGCATGATAATGTGTGTAGAAAGGCCTAGTGCATGGCTTCAGGTAATCACCCAATAAATGTGAGCCATTGTTAATACTGTTGCTATTATTATTACTGCACTAACAAGAGGTGCGTTCAATATGTTTCAGGATTGCTAGGGAAAGTCGGTATCTGGGGTGTTATGTGGGGGTGCAGAGAAAGGCTTCCAGGGAGAATCTGTTCTTGCCCAGAGCCTTGGGGGAAGAATGGAAGACCCAGAAGTGAGTAATCGTGGGGTGGGAAGCTGGGTGGAGGAGGAAGAAGGGAGGGAAAGACAAGCCATATGGAGGAAACCGTCTGGTCAACTCGGGAATGCATGGGAGGGTGGGAGTGTGCACGTGTGCAGTTTGCCTGGCTAGAGTGCAACAGTGAGGTGGGTGATGAGCAGTGCAGGAAGGGCCTCAGATGCTGGGTGGGGGAATTTAGATTCTATCCTCTAAGGTAAGGGAACAAGAAACATTTCACATATTTTGATCAGGTTTTCACTTCAGAAAGCTAACTCTGACCCTGGTTAATCATGTGTCAATGCACAACAGACAAACATCCACAAAGCTCAGTATTCTCGTACACAACGGGCATGATCGTGACCTGCTCACTAGGTAAGCACATTTACATGCATCAAAATAAGAAATAAGAGGGTGAAGGTCTCTTTGTTCATGATGTTATCCTAAAAAAATTCTATCATGTGCCTCATTCCTTCACAGCCTTTGCTTATATTACTTAATTTTTCTTTTCTTCCAGTTGTCAACATCTTCTTCTGGGCCATCCTCAAGTTATTTCTGCTCTCAGGCGCCTTCTGTATTTGTTTCCTATTGCTGTGCAACAAATGACCACACACTTAGTGCCTTAAAACAACACCCATTTGTTATCTCACAGTAGGTCAGGAGTCTGGAGTCTGGGCACAGTTTAGGTGGGTCCTATGTTCAGGGTCTCACAAGACTGAAATCAATGTTGCATTCCTTTCTAGAGCTCAGGGTGCTCAGCTCCTGAGTTTGTTGGTATTATTTTGTTCTTTGCAGCTGTAGGATCGAAGTCCTTTCTTTTTTGATGCTCACTATCCACAAATTGTTCTCAGCTATGAAAGGCTGCCCACCATTTCCTGCCGCATGGCCCTGTGCTATAGCTGGGACTATCTTTCCCTTCTTCTGCCTCTGATCTACAGACTCTCTTTGCAAAGGGCCCAGCTGATTAGGCCAGGCTCCCCCACACTCAAAGAAGGGATTTACACAGGGAGTGCACACCAAGGAGTGGGAATGTTGGGGGCCATCTCAGAATTCCGCCTCTGCACCTTTCCTTACTGCCCTATAAAAATGCTCTTCCCTCTCTTGAAACTCTCAAAGTTCCTGTGTGGTCTGTTACCATCCACTCCACATAAACACTAAACTGTATACTGTTTCATATTACATTTGAGCTGTTGCAGGACTTGGAGGATGCCTTCTCTTCCTCTTCTTCCTCCTCCTTTTTGTATCTGTTTGTACCCCCACCCAGCTCTGGGGAGACTAGAAACTTAAAAGGTGCTGCTGTTTTTTGTTCACTTTTTGATCTTGTCTTGAACTCTGCCGTGCATATGTTCTCTATTGCCATGCTAATAATACTCGGAGCAATGACCTGGCAATGGAAGAATGCTCAAGGGGCCTCCAGAGAACCCACTGGAATTCCACACCACATGATATCTTTGTGGAGGCCGTGAGAGCAGTCCTGGAGATTGCAGATACTGAATTTTGGAGCCTCGAGGTAACTGGAGAAAACAGCCTTATTTTTGTGAACAGGAATAAATTCTCTGCTTTAAATAAAAAAAAAAAAAAATCTTACTCACTTTCAGTTAATGTCTAGCAGAAGCTTAACTAAAGCTTAAGTTTGCTCTGATAGGTGATCCACCTTTGAACTCAGTTCCTGTTTTTCCTTTGGAGACCTGGTTTGAAAGGGAGAGGAGGATTGAGTAAGCCCCAAATCAATCTCCAAACATTTTATCTCTTGGGATTAACCTTCTAAGGAAGGTGTGTAGTGTGTTTGGAAAACAAATGGATTGCAAATGCCATTTGAGGCAATCCATGTCCACACAACTAACTGAGCTTGACAGGTTCTAAGAGATGATAAAACGTATGAACTACTTCCCATGCAGTAAGTTGAGCTTAGAGTTTTCCTTTGTTAACACTACCTCTGGCTATTGCATTGCAAAATCACTCAATAACTTTTGATGTCGAGTTTGGGGGGAAGAAAAGAGCCATGTCCCTGTTTCTTTCTTTCATGTTTGGTGTAATGGCAGATTGTTAGGACAGGGCCGTTAAATATATAGGTGCATGGCCTTGTCCTGGTCAGGTCCAAATCCACCCCACCCACATTGTATACACAGACTGATGTTTAAAGCTGGCAGATGGCTGTGTATATCCAGGGCAGACAGATGTATTGTGTATATACAGAAAATGTATACAACAGACTGCATTTCAATGTATACACAGAGAAATACACACTAGACAGGGTCGGTGCTGGAAAGAGCAAGGCTGAAAGTCAGAGGATGAAGAACTCCAACATTTTAGAGCCTTATTCTGAGAGGCAGAAAATATTTGGTGAACAGAAATCCATCAGCAATTCCTCCTAAACTTAATGGCTTTATTGTCTCCCCAGAGTTACTTACAAGAACTTAGAAAATCTAGGACAGCTTGTGACCCAGTCTGGCTGGTCATAGTTGTAATGCTCACTTAGTTCAGAGCCCCAGACAAAGTGCTAGCCAAGCATGAGATTGTACATGCTGAGCAGACACGATGATGGACTGTCTAGGGAGGATGGGACGATGGACCATTGGTCTTATCCGGTGAAGATTTTATTAAAATTCATAGAAAATCAGAACCGAAGGCAATCCTAGAGATTGTATCACCAAATCCCTCATTTTGCAAATGAGAAAACAACTGAGATTCAGATAAGCTAAAAATAGCTTGTGGGAGGTCAAAGTATCAGGTGATGGCTAAGAATGGCTTGGGGCTCAGCTCCTCTGATTCCTACTTTGTACTAAATATTCTTCATGATCACTGACACAGACAAGATCCTAGCACCTCCACTCTCACTTGGACTTTAGAACGCTCAGTACGTGTTTACTAGTCAGAGGCCGCTGGTTGCGGGACTATGTCCTTGGCATGTAGAAAGTAACTAAAAACCAACAAACGATAGACTTCTCTTGCTCCATGGAGAGAAGCAATTTTCATAGGTTTTAAGGAAGTTCCTCCTACTCCCTGGTGTTGCCAGAAACTCTGCCAGAGTTCCATTTTTTAGCTTAAGACTTATGTATCTATTAAAATGCAGTTATCTTCAGAAAAGGTATCACCTTCCACCTACTCGTGTACTCTCGGGATGAACGATTGCACCGGAATCTGCTGTAGAAGAAGGGAAAGGCCTAAGAGAGTTGGAGAGAGAAGAGAGGCGCCAAAAAGAAGGCAGATGTGGGATGGGGCTTAAGAACAAGTTTCATTAAATCACAGTCTTTCCAGCGTCAGCCTCATAGTGAAAACTGTACTTTGTGGATTTCCCTGATGTGCATGAGTAGGAAGGAAGGAGAATAGCCGTAGTAGATTGCCAAAGTGGCCACAGTTCCCTATGCCTTGAATTTGGGCTGGTTTTGTGAATTACTTTGGCTAATAGAATGTGGCAGAAATGCTGTTGTGCTGGTTTTGCACACAAGCCTGGAGAGGCCTTGCATTCTTTTTGCTATGGTGGGAAGACTATAGCCACTGTCATGTGACCAACTCCAGGCTAGCCAGCTGGAGGATGAGAGACCATGTGGAGCAGAGATGAGCCATGCCAGCTGAAACGTCTTACACCACCCAGCCACTTGTCACGCTTCAACCCTAATCCCTAGAACTTCAGAATGCTATTGTGTTTGCAGATACAGCCTTTAAAGAGATAATTAAGCTACAATGGGGTGTTCAGGTTGGACCCTAATCCAATATGAGTGGTGTCCTTATAAGCAGAGGAAATTTAGCAAAGACATGTGCAGGCGTAGAAGGAAGACCACTGTGAAAACAGAGGGAGAAGATGACCATCTACAAGCCAAGGAGAGAGGCATTAGAAAAAAATCGATGCTGCTGACACCTTGATCTTGAACTTCTAACCCTCAGACGATATGTTTCTGCTGTTTAAGCCACCCGGTCTGTGGGACTTTGTTATGAGAGCCCTAGCAAACGAATGCACCAATCTAGCAACTAACTATATATGCACAGGTAAGTTTTGCCAAGATCAGCCAAGCCTGGCTCAGATTAGCAGAACCGTTCAACTGATCCCAGCCCAAATCACCAATCCATAGGATGGTGACATAAACAAATGGTTGTTCTTTTAAATATCTAAGTTTCAGGGTGGTTTTTTCCACACAGCGAATGATAGCTGATACAATGGTAAACAACTCACTAGACATCCTGCTGCAAATGCATGAACGTTGATATGGCCTGCAGAATTCATAGCACTTTCCCCGCTGACCCTTGCGTGGGGGTGGGAGTATATAGAAAAGCCTTTGATTATTACAGAATTTACTCTGTATTGATTTAGCGCCACCAGCCTTCTCATCCCAAACACCAACACCATCAGCAAGAAGAACTGAGTTATTGGTGCTGCTTTACTTGTTCTCTATCCTTTCTCAGTTGTGCCCACTGCCATCTAGCAGGAAGAGCTTCCCAACTGGGAGTCAGACACCTGTTTGAGTTAGTGCCAGAGCAACCATCAGGTTATCTTCCATAAGTGCAATGGAAATGGTGCTCCAACATGGTGGTGCAGGAAAAAACAGACATGCATATTGGTACTAAACGCGTCTGGGTTGGATTCCTAGGTCTCCCAACTTTTGTGTCTTGGAAGAAGCTCTTCAAGCTGATGTTTCCTTATGTATACAATGGGATTATTTTCTTTCAGAATTGATGTTACATATGTCAAATTTACATAATTTCAAATAGTCTGTATATAGTAGGCAGTCAATAAATGTCAGTTATCTGTCTTCTCTATTCTGCCACTATTGGGAGGCTCAGATTAATTTATTCACTAATGTTTGTTTAGTGTTAAGTGCCAGGCACTATTTCAGGCTCTGATAAGACAGTGGGTGAGTGAGATAGATAAAGTCCTTGTTCTCATGGAGACTACATTCCACTGGGGATATGAAGGGGTTAAAAGCTGTCTACCTATCTACCTATCTATCTATATCAATCTATGATCTGTGGATCAATTGTGAGTTACTCCCAAGGTAGTAAGTCTCTGCTCCCATCCCATTACCCATAATCAGAGCAGCTTCTCTTCTATTTAGAAGAGAAATTTTAGAAATCAGACTTCTGAGTAAGGATTGGTTTGAGGAAAGGGTTATCTAGTTGACAGAAAGAGAATTTATAAACCCTCCACTGGTTCATCTGCCATCAGGGAATTCCATGTTTTTCCTCATGTAAATGATTTTACAAGTTAACTCAAGCTTACTACTTTAATTTGACAATGTTACAAAAATATATAGCATATAAAAAGAAAATTTAAAAAATGTGGCACGCTTCTCCTTCTTAAATAGAGAATGTTAAGCATAGAGTATGTTGAACATACTGCACACTTTTCTTGATGGCTCCTGATTCTCAATTTCTCAGAATCATTTGACAACACTGCCAACCTACTCCTTGAAATTTTCCTAGGCGTTGACAACACTGAATTCTTTGGTTTTCTTCATACTTTTGAGACCACTTTTCTTTGCGATTTCCTTAACCTACCGGTTTCTCCTCTTGCCTAGTAAATGTCATGGAAATTATTCTTTTGGTGTCTCCATTCTCTATGAACAGTCAACGATCTTCTCCTTGCAGATGGAAATGACCCTTGGTTTCATATCTCTAAACCCATTTCCTCATGAGAAATAAAACATTTCAACTTCTTATGGGGTAGGCATAGCTACCCAGAGGTCCCGGAAGCTTCATCAATGCAAGTCTAAATCTTGAGTCACGTGTTTCTTAAAAGCAGCTCCTACTCTTGTCTTCCTGAGCTATGGTGTGTTGTTATCTGCCTGCCAGTCATCATGTTTGGAACCTCAGAGTCCTCATTATCTAATCCTGCTCCTTTCTGCATGACCTCCAGCAGTTTTTAAGATCTGTTGATTGAGTTCCACAAATTATAACTCCTCCTTATTACCCTGGTTCAAGACCTGATTTTCTCTCGCTTGGACTGTTGAAATTGTTTCCTAACTGGTCTCCCTACCTTTATTATCTGGCCTTCAAAACTATTTTTATCTATTGCTTTTAAAGTACTTTCCCTAAAGCAGAGTTTTGATTGTATCAGTTGCCTATTGGAAAGTCTTTATGGCTTCTCGACTGTGTATAAAATAAATTCCAAATTTCTGAGCATATCACCCTCCTTGACCTGGCTCCAATTTACCTTTCTACTTTATTTTCTATAAAACTCTGACTTTGAAACTGCTTTGTACTTAAGATATGTTTGTTTTGTTTACATCTTGGAGCTTTTTGTTTGTTTGTTTTGTTTATCTTTCTGCTTATTCTAATCTTTTCCATTTGTCTAAATTCTACCCCTCTTTTAAGCTACAATTTTAAGCATTTTCTTAAGAAAAAAAGGTGAGACCCTCATAATACCCCGAAATAAAAAAAAAAAAGAAAAGAAAAATGGTGAGTATCAAATAGTTGTTTGCCTATAAACCACAAGGAGAGAAAGTATTCACACTACATATATTTGTTGAAAAACTTATTCATATTTGGAAGAGCTCTTATAATTCAATAATAAGAAAGTAAACATGCCACTTAAAATTGTCAAAAAATGTGTTCACAAAAGAATATGTATAAAAAGCCAATAAGCACATGAAAATATGTTCAACATGATTAAAACTGCAACACAATGAATATTATATACTGGGTAGAATAGCTAAAATTAAACCTGGCAACTTCAAGTGTAGACGAGGCTGTGGGTCAACTTAAACTCTTCATCCATTGCTGGTGGGACTGTAAAATGATCCAATAACTTTGGAAAGCAGTTTCTCATTAATTTAAACTTGTACTCAATATATGACCCAATAATTTCACTCTGAGATATTTACTCAAAAGACATGAAAACTTATGTCCTTACTACGGCTCATAACTGAATAGTTATAGCAGCTTTACTTATAATAGCCCCAAACCAAAAACAACCCAAATGTCCATCAAGTGGTGAATGGATAAAACAATTGTAATATATTTAAACAATAGAATTCTACTTAACATTGAAAAGGAATAAACTATTGATATGCACAATAACGGGTGAATCTTAAAAATATTACACTGTGCAAAAAGAAAGACACATATTATTAATGTGTCTATTAATATAATTCTAATAATATAAAATTCTAGAACAGTCAAAAAACTAAGAGAGAAAACAGATCAGTGGTCACTTGGGTATGGGAGGGACAGAGACTATCTTTCAAAGGAACGTGAGGGAACTTTTTGAAAAAATGAAACTATTCTATATCTTTTCTTTGGATTATAGTTATATGAGAGTATACATTTATCAAAGCTCATTGAACTGCACACTTTAAACAGGTACATTTTATTATGTGTAAATTATACTTCATTATAACCGATTAATAATTAAAAAAATATTATTGCCTTTGATTTCCAGCATTTACCTATAAGAGGACCTTTCAGGCGCTCACTCAGACACAATTTACTTTATTTAAGATGAATTAAAAATATATATTACATAATTTCCTAGCCCAGACAAGATAAATGTCTAATAGCATGAACTTTTAAGACAGACTGCCTGGATTAAAGGCTCTGCACTTAATGACTCTGGGTAAGTTATTTAACTTCCCTTTGCCCCACTTTTCTCAGCTGTTAATATGGGGATAACAACACTATCTGCCTCATTGGCTTGGCTCAAGGATTAAATGTGTTATTATATGCAAAATACCTAATGCAATGTTTGGCATATAATAAGCAAGGACTATATGTGGTTTTTAAATTCCTTCTATGAAGTACCCTTTTCAATGTTTGTCACATTCTGACTTGATCTATTTGTCTTCATGTGCTGTTCCCATTTGATTATAAGCCACTCGAAAGCAAGGGACATCTTTTGTTCTTGATGTCTCCCAAAGAATCTACAATGGCATTTGGATAGTTGGTTGAATTTTTATTTCACTATTATAATGTGTTCAGATATCGAAATAATACTAGAAACTAATAATCTGTGAGTGTCTATTGCATGCAAACTCCTATCATTTAATCTTCAAAACAACCTGGCAAGATAGGCATTATTATTAATTCCATTTCAGAAATGAAGATACTCATTGCTGGATCTGAGAATGTAAGTGACTTGCTCAAGGCCATGAGGCTAGGGAGGAAGGCTGGATTAATGCTCTCTTGGGATTTTGGGGTATGATAGAACCATTCGCTTCCACTTTGAGGAGCCTGATGCTGCTCTCTTTTGTGTCATCTTGGGTCTGATTTTTATGTTTTTGCTTTTGTTTTTCCTTTCTAGTCTCTCTATCCCCTTTTTTATTCCAGACTTTTCAGAATTGTCCATGCATCTGAGACTGATGGAATCTACTGCTGCCCTCTCTTTACAGCCAATGACTTCCATTTTCTGATAACTATTGATGACCAAGAAATTCTGTAACTCTTCTTGTTTAAATTGTATCTAAAATAAGAGTAAACAGGCTCTGATAGAGGACACGGGGTGTTTTCCTATAATTAAGAATTTGTAATTCAAGGGCAAGTGTTTTTCTATAAACTTTAAAAAAATTGAGATACAACATAGCGTCAAGTAGACAAATAAATCATAGGTGCATAGCTCCATCATTTTTTACAAAGTAAATATCTATGCAACTACCACTTAGACCATGACATAGATAATTACCAGCAGCTTAGATTCCTCTCTTCGTTTAGGGCAGGAATTTATTTTGACACGTTTTAAGATTCAGAGTTCTTTGCTTATGCCTGTGTTCTGGATGGTTGCACTTCTGAATTGTCTGATCTTTGCAACTATACTGTATAGCCCTGAAGTACCCAGATACTTCAGGGATATACAGTCTAATGCCTTAGACTCTCCTAAGTCTGGGGAGCATGCTACATAATGGTAGAGCGAAGGGTTGCAAGTGGTGGTAGACGGATTACAGGGCTGATGAGCTCAGTGCTCTCCTAATTGGCTCTTTTCTGCAGAACCAACTCACTCAGGGCAACATTGCCCCAAGTTCCAGACTGCACTGAGTCTGTTTTTGGATTTCTGCATCTCCCAAAGATGACTTCAGACCACAGTTTCCCAGCCCCACCCCCAGGCATCCCAGAAAGCAGCTTGTCTTTCTTGGTGGGTATCACATCGCTCGCTTCTGCCCTGCGACATTGTTTCTTTCATGCCTACTATGTCCCTTTGATCTGCTGAAAATGTCCTTCTCTGTATTTCTGATTAAAATGAGATTAAACCTGGGGAGTAGGGCAGGGGAGGTTGGGGCCGGAGCATGAACATGTTGCCCGAGGCCCTGGCTGGGCAGTCTTCCAGCTTCTGAGAGATCGCTCTGGCCAAGGGGGCTTTGCAGAGACAGCCCCAAGAAAGGACTGGCCGATGCACGCTGAGAAAGCCCCCAGCTCCCAGTGCTTCAGGGGCTGGAGATGTGGGCTGGGTTTTGAAGATGAGCTGCCAAACCTGCTGAAACAGAACTGGAGAACTCAGTGGGCTTCAGGGAGACTTTTATCACCATTCTGGCCTTCTGTAGATAATGGCCCCAGATGCTTCTTTTTATTTGAACTAATTTTATTCATCTGACGATTAAGTGATGAGACAAGAAGCCTTTAGCACATTCAGGTGTGTCTTAGGTACACAGACCATCTCTATGAAATAGTTAAATTTACTTAGAAGGTAACTGCGGACGTGTGAGTGGAAAAACTCCCTTATGAATTCAAACCCCTGAAGATTAGCTTTGGAAGGGGAATCTCCGCATGGGAGGGGCTGCAGGCCAAGTGCTGCCACATGGCCATGCCTGGCGTGCTCTTGCTTTGGGATCTCCAAAGACAAAGGCCCACATGGCTGACTTGCTCTGCCTTCCTTCTTTGCCCCAATCTAAGCCCAGACCCTTTCTACAGGGGCCCCGTCTCCACCCAAGCAAGATGGATCTTCTGAAAGACTTTCCTAAATACTAAGAGAGAGCAAGAGTGAAAGAAGCCTGGGAAATACATATATTAAATATCCTGGCTCCCTTCCCTATATAGATTCCTTATGCTACTATATCCTGCCTGCTCCAAAGGCTGAGGTTTATGTCCTTGATTAGCAAAGGTTTGCGAACTCAGGTGGCTCTTTCCCTGGTATTTGGGCTTCTTATGGCTCAGTCTGTATATCTGCATGGGTTGGGGTTTCCCTAATGAATGAGAATGGAACGCCTGCCCCGAATTAACCTCTAATCTGGCACTCTGAGAAGTGGTTTGCGTGCATTATTTCATTTCCTCTTCCCCCAAATCCTAGATGGTGGGTGTTATTGATTCCATTTTACAGATGAAGAAACTAAAGCTCAAACAGATGAATCAACAAGCTCGAGGCTACGCAAATGAGTAAGTGGTGGAGTCAAGATTTGAACCTGGATGCCACCGTGCACGACCCAAGATTACCCTCTTAAATGCCATGACACGTTCATGGTCAAACCTGAGGAAAGATCGTTCTGTTGTCTGTCAGGACTCTCTCCTCAGTTCTAGTTTCTAGAGTCTAGACTGAGGAAGAGGACTTCTCTCCTGGCAATGTCTCCAGGAGGAATCCGAGTCTCGGCAACGTGTGTGCAGTTTTGTCCATGGGTGCCAGCCAGATAGTCACTTTATTATGCATCATCATACCCCAGTGTTCATAAAAGAACTACACAAATTAAATAATGGGGGACATCACTACTTCACAAGGTGATTTTATGTCTTACAAAAGGCCTCAACGCAAGACTCTTTCATCCAGCAAACGCAGCCGTGAATTTCAAGCATCGACTGATTTGCATACAATCAGTCAGGAATACATCTACTCTGCATGAGCAAATCACTGCGATAGTTAGAGCAGCTACCATTTATTGAATATCTACTATGTACTTCAAAGTTTATATATGCATTTTCATTTGTCCATCAGAACTTGACAAGGTGGTATTATCTTCCCCATTTTAGAATCGAAGGAGGCGCTTTCTCATCTTTACAGAGACAAGGAGGAGCAGGAAATACAAGCGTGGTGCTGGCTGACTTCAGGGACATTCCAGATGAGCATACGAATGAGAATGTGTCTGTACCTTAACAACCTATCCCACCATCTTATCATTAGTACAAATAGCTTTTTTCATTCTTTTTTCGAATAGGGTGGTAAACTTCAAATACTTGTCAATCTCTGATAAAAATCTCCTTATGGCATGAACTTGCTTCCTTTTTTGCTTTCACTAAATTTCTCCAAAGTCACCTTAACCCTCTTCAAACTTCAATTCCTCTTTAGTTGGGTCCCCTTGGCACATCATATCAATCACTCTCTATCCCTCTCAATATTCTCGGTCAAATAAATTCCATTTTCTCCACAAACACTTGTTCATGGCTTAGTTTCTGCTGGTCCCTCAGAATATAATGAAGAAGGAGATAGACTGTTCTATGCTTTCAGGGATCTTCTAGACAATTGGAGGTGACTGGAGTTAAAAAAATTAATTGTACAATTATTTATTCAATTCAAATAGTGAGAAATGCTACAAATGGAGAAATAGAGTTAAAAAAATGGATGCAATCTCAACTCATTTAGTACCTATGGAATACTTGGGACTGTGCAATGTAGTTTATGGACTTTAATGTATTTAATCACCTTTCAATAATCCTTTGAGGTAGGCTCTATTGTTATTCCCGTCTAACAGATCAGAAAATTGAAGCACAGAGGGGTGATGTCACTTGTTCAAAGCCTTGCAAGTAGTGAGTGATGGAGCCAGGATTTGACTTCAAGAAATGTGGATCTGAAGCCTTGACTTAAGAAGTGCTTCTATTAAGCACTTCTTAAGGTGCTTAGTCGAAGCACCTTAAGAAATGAATATTGGGAGTATGGACCTTAAGAAGTGATGTTTCTGTCGGCATCAGAGTGGATGAACAGGGATGACAGGAGAGTAGAAGTAAAGCATGGGAGGCAGAGACCAGTTAGGTGCAAGGCCATGGGTGGGTAGGGGCGAGGTGGGGGGGGCACCTACCAGGAGGCGGGGCATAGGGGAGCCAGAGGAGAGAGGGCTTTAGCTTTCATCCTAAGAGCAATGGGCATCCATTTATCGCCCACCTCGCTGCTGCTTTCACCAGACTGCCCACAGGAGGGTGTGTGCTCATATTCACACACACGCGCCCCACATCATTCTTAGCGGGTGATCTTGCCTTCTCCATCACAGAAATAGCTGAGGCTGTGACGCTGTTAGGTGTCGTGCCTTGACTTTTACATAAATGTATCTGTATGGGAATCCCACAACCACCACTTACTAACCTGTGACCAGGGACACGTTATTTAACCTCTGTGTCTCGGTTTCCCCATCTGTAAATAGGGAGTAGTGAAGGTATTGCTGTATGCAATGTCAAGGAGATTACATAATATATGTAAATAGTTATTATAGATGTAATGTTTATAAATGTATGTAAAGAGTGCCTGCCATATCAGAAGTGTTCAACATCATTGTCAACACCATTACCCTTATCTGTGATGATTTGTGCCCGTCTCAGTTCTCCTGCACCCCCCTGCCTGCACTTTTGACCTGTCCTCCCTCACCATTTTGTAAAAGTTACTCTTTTATTTTTTTCCTCCGGCTTATAGGTTTCTGAAATTTCCTTACTTCCAGTATAGTTCCCGAAGCTGATGAAAATTCTTGCGTGTCCCTTCTCTTATGAAACAAAGAAAGAAAGAAACAAACAAGGCAGAACAACAACAAAGGCAGAAGCAGCAGCAGCTCTGTTCTGCACCTCTCCACCCCTCCTGTCCGAGCATCCCTCATGGCCAAGCTTCAGAAAGGGTATCTCCACTGTTTAGCCTCTGTCCCCCACTCAGCTCCCAGCCATCAGGCTCCTACCCTGTCTCTCTCTGAGAAAAATGTCCTTATAAATCTCACCAACATTACTGAAAACTCAACACTTGTCCATGAGGCCAGATGAGAAGAACGAGGACAAGTGGTTTGGGGAGGAGGAAAGAGACGTTTTATTACTTTGCCAGCAAAGGAGGACTTTCTCGTCTCAAAATCCAAAGTTCCTGAATGTAAGCAGAAACACAGAGCTTTTAAAGGGAGGGTGCCTCAGTTCTAGGTTATTGTGGTTAACTCTTCTAATTATCCCGTCTCTGCCAAATACAAAGCCCATGAAGTCTGCCAGCTGTCTACCTGCGGGGCTGGCGCTGCCTGGGATGGCCGAGTTATCTCTTTTATCAAAGGACTTAACCTGCCTCAGGGATTCAGGCCAGGCTGCAGTTCCCCAAAAGGGTTGGGTAGTTTTAAAGAGACAGAAAATATTTTTTTTCTTCAGCCTCTTCCCTCTGTTACATAGTCCCCATTCTCAATGTTACACTTCCATATCAATGGAAGGAGGGACCTTACATAAATGCTCTCCTCATTTCCAAACCCAGTAGACTCTTCCGTTCTCAAGGGTTTAGGTCTTCATGATGCAGGTAAGGTGTTGTCCACGCCTTTCTTTCTGAATCCCTGCCCCCTCTTGGCCTTGGAGATGACCATTTCCATTGGGTTTGCCTCTCCATCTTGACATTTCTTCTCAATTACAATTGTATGATCATCTTTCATGTTCTCTTCCTTTGTCTACTCAAGTGCTGGTGCTCTTCAGGTTCTCACTTGATATGAAAATTGCATCTGTTTCCAGGTTTCTACCTGCTCCCCGTGTCCTGATTCCTCCCACAGCTGTGTCTCCAGCCTGGCTGTGCAGCCTGGGCCCCAGTCCTGTACCCCAGATACCACCCCCTGATACGGCACAGGCCCCTCAACTCCATCATGTCCCACACAGAGCCAGTGATCCTTCCTCTCAAATAGGATTGTTCCTTCTTTATTTCCCTTTTGAGTAAATCACCCCACAATCTGCTCATTTGGCCAGAAATTTAAGACTCATCCTCATGTACTCTTTCTTCTCCTTTACTGTCCCAACAATAAATAAATACAGAGTTCTGTAGACCCTGCCTCCAGCTTCTCTTATCTTTCTCCCTCTTCCCTCCTGACATGCTCAGTAGTTCTCATCCCCTTGCAGGCTGTTTGCTTCTCTTATCTGGTCTTTTGCTATAGACCCTTGATTGATCTCCCTGCCTGCAGTTTGTTCCCCTCCCTTCCATCCATCACACACCTGGCTGCTTCTAGAATGATTTTTCTAAAGTGCAAATTATATCCTTCCCTTGTTTAAAACTCCAGCATAGTTGCTAAAGAACAAATTCCAAACTTCTCAGTGTACTGTGCATGACCTTTATGCCACGACCCTGACTAACCCTCCCCGTGCCCCCTTCACCTTTTGCCAAACTCCCTGAGGTTCTCAGAACATGATGGATTATTTTATACCCCTGGGCCTTTGCTCCAGCTGCTCCATCTGCCTGGCGAGCATCTCCTCAGCCTGGAGTCGTGGTTTTCTCCACTTTTCCTACATAGGCTTATGTTTTGGCACTTGTAGCACTTTATTGCTTGGTTGTTTGTTTGCCAAGTTCCTTGAATCCTGCTCCCTTTTCAAGGGCAGGGTCTCTCTGTCTCTCATTCCTGTGCCTCATGCAGTTCTGGGCATGTGGTAGCTGCTCTTCACATGTTTGTTGAATGAATGAATAAATGAATACATCTTGAATAAATGAATACATCTTGAATACATGAATACATAATAAATGAATGCATAATTCTTCCACATTGCAGTAGGCACTCTGGGGTGAGTTGCAGAAAACTGTGACTTTTGGTAAGTCAATGAATCTCTCTGAGTTCAATTTCCTCATCAATAAATTTGGATTACAGTGCATCAGCTTTAAGGCTGAGAGATGGGCTAGGTAGTATTTTGAGTTTTCTCCAAGACTCAGAACACTTTTAGATGAACAGATTGTATTAATCCAGATTCCTCTCATATCCTAAAAGTGTTTTACTAAAATGCATTTTAAATAATATTGGAATTTATTGAGTACTGGTTATGTTAAATACTTATCTATTAAGTGCCTTGAAAGAGGAATTGCTGTGTTATCCTCTCAGCAATCTATTGAGGAGGTATTTTCATTATCCCCATTTTGCAGATAAAAAGACTGAAGTCTGGGGTCACTAGCCAATAGGTGGTAGAGCCAGGACTCAGACTCAATCACTTGCACTGTGACTAACCTGTGATTTACCTTACTCTACACCGTCTCAGTTTTTGAAACGGTTATTTGGGAGCCGGATTTCCTGTTATTATGATATAGGCCAGAGGTTGGCAAACTTTTCCTGTAAAGGGACCGAGGGTAAATAGTTTATGCTTTGCTGTTGCATATTCTTTTTTGTGGGTAGTCTTTTTCTCACCAAGCCTACCAAGTCAGACCAGTTTTTCTATTAGAACATTGAAGCAGCACAAGGCATTAACTGATGTTTTAGCAATTCTTGTTAGATAAAGATCAAGCAATGTAATTCCACAGCAAACAGACTGACGGTCCCAGCCTTCCTTGCAGCATCCTACAAGGGTTCCATTAAATGCTGACCAGTCAGCCCCAAAATGTCAATGCCTGCTCTGCGAAACGTTTGTTTTATAGAATGGCAAGTCCTGCAGGGAGCAAACATCTTAAATTCCTCATTCTGGTCTCAGTACTATACATAAGGGCTTCTCCTGAAGAGATTTGTGATAAAGTAGGGATGGGGACCCATGATCTTTGACTATCTGGTCTTAAATCTAAATCAATCAATAAATTAAGAGTATTCAACACCTCCTCTCCAACGTCTATTGGTTGCATCTGGGACACATGAGAACAAAAGCTCTCTGAAGAAATTTTAAATTCACACAGAGGTGGAGGGAAACCCAGTGTTTCTGAGACCCCTTTGGGAATTGAAAAACACTGTAGACCCCACAGTGCCTGGGTGAGATCTGCAATGTTTGACATTCATTTTCAGAGGATTCTTACTCTCCCGGAAGTTTAACCATGGGCTCAGATTCAAACCTTCTGCATTCAACAATTGGGAAAAAATGAAATGCTTAAGCACACGTATTGATTAAAGAATCGGTGCTCTCCTGAGCCCATGGTCCCTCTGGAGACAAGTGTTCTTGGAGCTGCCTGCCCACCTGTTTCTGGTTCAAGGCCATCACTCGGTCACCGGCAGGAAAGATCCATTTCCTTGGGCCTGCAGTCCATGTCATTTGAGCTGATGTGAGATGAGCCCAGTGCCCCCGGGGATGGCTCCCCTGCGGTCTTCCTGCTCCTTATCTCTGTGTGTCATGTTTTCCAGCCAGCGCATCTAATGGGAGGTCATGGTTCTCTAGCTTTGGCGTTTTCCTCTGAGTGTTTTACCACAAGTCAAGGACAGCCCTCTGGGAAGAGGGAAGCACACGCTGTCTCCTCAGACTGCTGTGCAATGGAGCATGTATTCAAAATAAATGTTATTCTCCCTTCAAAACTGGGACCTTTGCAATGCTCCTACCTGCTCCATGGGGACAGCCGAGGATGCAGAAGCGAGATGCGGATGGAGGGTCTTGGGAGGCCCCAGGGTGGGCACCTGAGGGTTGTCATTGCCCATGTCTGGCATCTGGGCAGTGGGAGCAGAGGTGCCTGCTGAGCTGGCTACCTGTAGCCTGGAGCTTGGCTCTTGCATGCTTATTCTCATGGCTGCTATTCTGGACTGAATAGCGTCCCCCAGATATCCATGTCCACCTTGAACGTGACCTTATTTGCTTATTCGCAAATAAAATCTTTGCATATGTTATGGATCTTGAGTAGAAATCATACTGGATTTCAGATGGCCCCTAAATCCAGTGACTGGTGGAAGAGGAGACTACACAGAGACACAGAGGGAAGAGTGCCCTATGAGCATGGAGGCAGAGATTGGAGAGATGCTACCGTAGCCAAGAATCACCTGGAAGAGGCAAAGGATTCTCCCCTGGAGCCTTTGGAAGGAGCGTGGCCCTGGTGAAAGCTTGATCTAAGTTTCCTGGCCTCCAGAACTGTGAGATTATACATCCCTGTTGTTTTCAGCCACCAGTTTGTGGTACTATGTATGTGACAGCAGCCCTGGGACACTCATACAGCTGCCTTCGGACTGCTGTGGATGAAAGACAGACCAACTCCTGCATGGATGGAGGCCTTGACTCCCATGTCCCCTGGATAATGCCTGGGAGAAATGATGGAGGTCCCAGAGACTCTGATTTGAGGAACCTGTGCATCTTGGAGGTGCCAATTTATTCAGCCAGTCACTTGGAACTTTTTGTGTATTGGTGTCTGTGGCCTGATATGAAGCCAAGTCTTCCCTATCTCTTCTTCCCCACCTGAGTTCCTCCCAGAACCTCAGAAATTCTGGCTGGCGATCCAGCCTTGGGAAGAGAACCCCTTCCTACCCTCCAAAGTCACTCTGCTCTTTTCTTTCTTCCTTCAATGTCTTTGCTCAAAATTTCCTCTCCATCTGGGATAATCCTCATATCCATCATACCCAGCATTAAACTCACAATAAATTGAATAATTATTTGTGTGTCTGTCTTATCTCTTCCACTAGCCTATAAGTCATTTGACGTAGGGTCCAGTCACACTCACCCCACTGCCGACCCTGAGCACAGCATTTTGTAAAGTCCTCATTTATAATTCATGTCACACATTATCCAATATAAAGCAAGAGTTTAAATCCAATATAAATGCTAAGGGTAATGTGCTCATTTTGCTATTTTTAAATGGCAAAGAACCATGTTTTTCCTCATGAGATTTTTTTTCTTTTAGGTCTCTTCCCAAATGTCACTGAGTTTGGTTAGAATTACAGAAGATTGTATCATGTTCTGGTGGAGAAAAGTCAGGCTTTAGAGTCAGCTAACTGGATTTCCATCCTCACTCTGCCATCTCCTCATGCAGCCATGGGTACAACCAATGTTTGTTATGTGCATGGATTCTGATGACTCCATCAACGAGGATAGTAAAGCTTACCTCACTGAGTGTTCAGGGATACATGATCCCAGGCAGATAGATTGTAACCATTAGGTATTAGGTCTCTTTATCACCCTATCTATTTGTATCAGTTCTATTTTATTTCAAGATGACAGATGACATATATTCAATGCAAGGTATTTCTTGATATCTGGAAATGACAGCAAATACATATATAATTCCTATCATGTGTCAGCCATGTGCTAAGTACTTGCACAAATTAGCTCACAGGTACTATTATTCTTCTCCTGTGACAGATGAGGAAAAAACTGGGTCACAGAGAGGTTAGGTAACTTGTCCAGGTTCTCTCAGTTCATTGGGGGTAGTATCAGGACTTGAATTCAGGTAGTCTGGCTGCAGAGTCTGAGATCTTAATCACTTCACATCCTGCATTCAGGTTATTGAAATAAACAAGCAGAGAAGCAGATGGACCTATTGAGTGGCCTGGCTGGAACCCAGCTCTGCTTTGTTTGTTTGCTTTAATCAGTGTTAGAATCTTTACAAATGACCTCGCCGAGCCTTCTACGTCAATAATGGGAGAAACAGCAAACACTCAAAATAATTTAGCAGTGGTTAAAGTCTCCTTCTTTCTAGGACTGTTTTAGAAAAACAGGTTGTCAAAAATAAGGGTCAAGTGTGTGGGTTTTGGTACAGAAAGAACTGGGTTTGAAACCACTTTCTAACCCTAGATTTGGGACTGGATAACCTTTCTCAAGCTCAGTTCCCTCTCGGGTAGAGGGTAGATTCCTCATGGGGTTACTTTGAGGAGCAAGTGAGGCAGGGTGCCTGGTCCAAAGTAACTCCTGATGAATGGTGTTTTACCATTATGAAAAAATCTTCTATCCAGTGGTCTTTAAGTTTATTATCATGATATCCTGGTGCGCCACAATCACTTGTGATGTATATATTTCTTTCTAAATGATATTGAAAATGCCAACATTTATAAATGATAAATCCTTTGTCTTTTGCAAACTAAAGTATTACTACAATAAAGGTTAACTCTGCATTCATTCCACTTTTGCTAGCATTTTCACATTGTTTCTTGAGAAGGGAGAAAGGGATAAAGTTAATTGGTGAGGAGGGAATTGTGCACAACTTAGAGAGATGCAAGGAAATGTCAGATGTCAGGTGTAAGGTGTAAGAAAAACAAGCTGCCCTCAGCACTCATCTGATGATCTACCTTAGTGGTAAAGAATCTATCTGTGAGTTATGGTCACCTGGGAGGGCCAAAGATTAATCTATATGCAGTGTGCTAAACACTGTTTGTAGAAGAAGTGAAAAATGTGTATTTCTCTTATTTGTACAAATTATTTTTGAATATATGTATGTGTGTATATGCATATTCATATCTATCTATCTATTTATCAATATGCCATTGGGATTAATAAAATAAAAAAGTCATTTAAAGGCATAACTGAATTCATAGTAACTGCTTATCATTGTATATTTTTTGATCAGTAAGTACTAAAAGTACTATAATTTCCAGGAATATTTTTGATATTAAAAAGGGCACAAATACTCATATCAATGAAAAAGAATCCAAACTCTGTAAAATAATTTAAAGAGGTTTATTCTGAGCTGAATATGTGTGATCACGGCTCGGAGAGCCATGCCCAAGAAGCTTTGAGCAAGAGGTCTTGCCTTGGTTGGGTTACAGTTTGGTTTTATACATTTTAGGAGACAGGAATTACATGTAAAGTCATCAATACCTGGAAGGGATACATTGGTTGGACCTGAAAAGGCAGGACATCTTCCTTGCAATGGTGGATAGTATCATCTCCATTTAAGGTGAGGAAAACTGGCTTAAATACATGATCTTCTCAAGGTTACTGGTCCACAGGAGGCTGAGTGAAAGTTGAATCATATTTTGATGAGTTTGAAAGTCCTTTTCTATAGCTCTGTGATTTTATAAAATATATATTAGGTCTTCATCCCTATCTCCTGGCATATAAGTTGCTAAAATCCTTGGAATCTCCGTAGTGATGTCTTTTGTAGGCAAATGAGCTGACTGATGGCTGGCAGCCCCTAAGTAGCTTCAGGATGGTGGCTGGTCAACCTCAGAGGAGGGGACAGGGGCTGAAGGTTAAGTTGATCACCAATGGCCAATAATATAATCAGTCATGCCTATGTAATGAAAAACCCATAAAAAACCATAAAAAGGACAGGTTTTTTTTTTCCATAAAAACCTCAAAAGGACAGGGTTGGAAGAGCTTCTGGATAGCTGAACATGTGGAGGCTTCTAGATGGTGATACTCCTAGAGAGGGCCTGGGAGTGCTGAGCACCCCTCCCCGTACGTCACCCAAAGAGTCTCTTCATTATATCTGTTACCATAAACCCGAGTTTTGTGAGCTTCTGTAGCACATTAATGGAACACAGGAAGGGGCTTGCAGGATCCCCAATTTATAGTCAGTGAGTCAGAAGCACAGATAAAGCAACCTGGCGCTTGTGACTGGCATAAGAAGTGGGGGGACAGGCTTGTGGGACTGAGCACTCAACCTGTGGGATTGGACACCATCTCCAGGTAGATAGTTTCAGAATTGAATTGAATTAGAGGACACCCAGCTGGTGTCTCCTGAAGAATCTGCTGCTGAATTGATTGATCTTTGGTGGGGAGAAATCCCGACACACTTCTTGGTGACCAGAGATCACTGAAGTCTTCTGTGTTGATTGTTGGGTGATGTCATCGCAGGAGAAGTTGAGTTTGTTTTTTTATATGCAAGTCCCTATTCATATTTCCTTATTTCTATACTTTCCTGTGCTCAAGACTTACTTTCACTTATTAGCAGCTTAGAAACTAGAATAGAATCTTAGAATTACTGTTGAAACCTTTCTCTGAAATTATGTGTAATGAGACCACAAATTTAACTTCCAACCTAACGCAGATGTGCAAAAGAATGAAATATGGAATTTTACCTTTGTCTATGATTAATTTGGTTTTTCTCCTTAGTGGGAAAAGAAATTAACTAAATTTCCAGTCTAATATAACCCTAGTTCAATTTCAAAAGTTGCAAAGTTAAATAGTCCCTTCAGATAATGTTCAGTCTCTCCTGGGGTTGGGGGGAAGCCCCCTCTCTTTGGCATTTGGGCATACAGAAAAGGGGTGAGTGGTTTGGCATAGGGGAGCTATATAAATTAGGACATATAATGCAGGATTCTGTGACAAACACACACTCCCCCAAACCCAAAATGTTTTCTTAACATGAAGGAGGTTTATTTCTGCTTCATGTCTCAGTTTGATGTGGAAATGGTGGCTTTTCTTCAAGTAGTGACTTAATGATTCAGGCTCTTTTTTCATCTTTTTTTTTTTTTTCTTCAAAACGTGTTGTGTCTCTCTCACTGCCTCTGTCCCTCTCTGTCTGTCTTCCCTCAGCACATGACCTGGGGGTTTGCTGTGGAAGAGGAAATGGAATGCATAAAGCAATCGTGCATGGGGCTGATGGCCAGGCCTGAAGTGGTGAGCATTAATACTGCAGAGATTTCATTCACCAGAACCTGATCATAAGGTCCTGACCTAGCTGCAAGGGAGGCTAGTAAATGTAGTTTTTCCGTGTGCTCCCCTTTTCCTCCTGTGAGTGCAGGCTGGTAGTTTCCCTTGTTTGCATGGTCCCTCATCTGTTTCTGAGGCTGAAGTGAAGTCCCTCATCTGTTTCTGAGCCAGAAATGGCTGAGCCCATTTCTCTGGGCTCATCTGACACTTCCCATGGAGCTCCCTGCTTAACTCAGCCTCACCTTGGCTCCCACTGGAATATTACTACTCAGCCTCACACCATGTCTTCCGTCAGTCTGCTGGACAGAAAGTCCACTCCCAGGCCCTCCCGGGGCATCCTCTTGTTCTGCCTTGAGAGTCCCATGGGGGATCCAGTGACTCTCAACTTAGCAGCCATACCGCACAGGAACTCTTGGTGGTTCAGCAACTTAAACACAGGGCTTCCCTCTGCTTGACCACACTCCAGGAACTATCTCTGGCTAAGGCCAAGTCTGGCTGGAGGTTGCCTGTTAGCAGGATTCCTTTCACAGCCCTCATAGTAGCGGGTTGCATGGCTCCTCCGACTAGTGTTCCCATCAACTTATCTAATTGCCCTTCTCTCCCTGAGCCTAAGTCCAGAGAGGAGAAGTGGGGTGACCCTGCTGTTCTCTGTACTCATTCCCTTCCTTCCCACCAGACCCAGGATCCAACAAGAAGTGGATGGTCTTCCTCTTCCCTCTGCCATAGGCCTCCTTCACAGAGCAGGCCTTCCCACCATAGACAAAGCACCTATGACTGAGACTAGGTGTTAATGTGCTAAAGAAGGAGATAAAGAGATTTGGATAATCCTTTCTTAAGACAATAGCTTGGCTTGCCAACAATTGTAGAGCTTCAACAATCTAGATTTTGACTTTCAAAATTGAATATCACCTCATTTTTTTCCTTTATAATTCTACAACAAAAGGAAAGGAATGCGTACTCAGAGAAAACCACATTAATTTAAACATGCCTCAGTTTAATGAGGAGCCTTCTAGGTTTGTTGGCCAGGATGCATTCATTTAACACATATTTATCGACTATGTTCTGAACACTGTTCTAGGCAATGGGGATATTGCAGTCAACGAAGCAAATAAAAATCTTTGCCCTTAGGAAGGCAGTGTTCTAGTGAAGTGGAAAGATATGGAAATAAACAAAGTTTATTTGTGTTTCTTTATATATTATAATACATATATGTGTGTGTGTGTGTATGTGTAATGCTAAATAGTGGTAAGTGCTAAGGAAAAAAAATGAAGCAGAAAGGAGGATAGAGATGCCAGGTGAAATGTCAGCTAGGATGAACAGGGAATGCCTCACCAAGAAGGTGGCTTTTGAGTAAAGGGCTGAAGCAAGGGCAGTGGGCGGGGGATGAGGGTGAGCTGTGCAGATTTTTGGAGAAAGAACAATCCAGGAGGAGGGATTACAGGGCAAAGCTCCAGAGCAAAAGGCTTCCTGGCTTCCTGGAGGGATATGAGGAGGTCAGTGGCTGGAGCTGCCAGTGAAGAGAGTGGCAAGAGATAAGATTAGGAGTGCGGGTGGGGGTACCTTGTCTTTTGATCTAAGTAAGACGGGGAGCAACTGGGGTGATCTGATCTGACTTTCTTCTTAACAGAACGGCTCTGAGCCACCATCATCCTTAGGATTAGAGCTAGAGTGGCCCGTCTCCCTCTGCTGGAATTGGGACAGTGGCTGGAATGTGTGCCTTCATATGGAAGTCCACAGAGGTGGGCAGGCTTGATTGTCAGGAGAATCTTCCCTCTTTGTCAGTTCCTATAGGTCAGGGGTTGGCAAACTATCACCCACTAGCCAAATCTGCCCTCGCCTGTTTTTGTAACTAAAGGTTTGTTGGAGCACAGCCATGCGTATTCATTTATGTATTGCCTATGGCTGATTTGTGCTACAATGGCAGAGTTGAGTCACTACGACAGAGATTATCTTGTGTGCAAAGCCTAAAATATTTACCAACTGGACCTTTTAAGAAATGACTCACTGCCCCCTGTTATGGGAAACAAATACTGGAGAGACAACTAGGGAAGGAAGCCAAAAGTGTATGAGATTTGGGGCTAAAATAGGTTTGAAACTAAAAGGCATCAAAATAGGATATGAATTATGTATAGCAAAAATATATCATAAAATGAAAAGAAAATAAGAATTTAGTTCAAATATGACTTCTTAGAAGTTTGGAGACTTGTGGATGTCAGGACCGAATTTTGTAAAATTGCTACAGAGCTGACAATATTGGTGGAAGAGTTAATCAATTGAATACCTTCTTTCCCTAGGAAGGAACCTAGCAGATCACAAGCTAGGCTGAAAATTTCCATCATGGGTTAGCTTGGATGCGTCTACATTTGACCTGATTTGCTAATTGCCTTGCCTTCATTTTAAGTGTATTGCTTAAGTATATGCTGATTTAGTCTAAGAGATCATCAACCCCTTTTCATTATCAGCTCCTGTATATTAATGTCAGATAACAGCTGGTAATGGCCTTAGCCGTCTTGGAAGTATGTTTAATTCTGCAAAAATAATGGGGGCTTTCTTGTCCTTTCAGAACCAGTTCCATGCTTCATTCCCTTCTGCTTAACATGACCAAGCCAGCTTGAGGCAGCCTCCGTGAGGGGACGCTTCTTGCTAATGTAAGACCACCAGACCCTGGGTAGACACTCTCAGCTCCCTTCTTACCTGACCCCTCCATGAAGCAGCTGCCTGGCCTCTTAAGTGCCTGGCTTTACCAGTTTAATTGGTTCCACTCAGTGCACGCACAGTCACCAAGACATTTTCCAAATTACTTATAATTAATGCTCTAGTCATTACAAATGAGCTGTCTCAGGCCAACTCCAATTCCCTATTCAATGGCCTGCTCAGGCAGCACAGGCAGTGTGGGGTCACAGGTACGACAGTCAGCTGAGAAGAGGAAGCTGCTACCCAGAGGCATGTCTGTGGCTGCTAATAAAGTCAAGTCGGTAACAGGTTTGGCATAAATGGCAATTAATTAAGGTACCGTTTGCAGTTTTGTATAGTTGAGGGCTTAACAAAAATACCATGCACCTAGACCCATGCACACTATTCCCAGAATATGTGCTTCCACTGCAGCAGCTTACATGCTATACCCTGGAGTCCTTGTGGCCCCTGGCAGGTTAACACCATAAAACCACTCACCAAGTACATCAAGAGTGTCTGTTGCCAAGGCTGGGCCACATGCATGCAACAACTTTGTAGGATTGTCTTAGCCTTGTGAAAGTTGAGTCTGCAGGGCCATTTCTGGCCTTGATTTAAGAAACCTTATAGAAGTTTATAGTGCTACTGTTCCAGAACCTCCTGTCTGAAGCTGAGCTAGGTGAGAAACAGAGTGCTTTCTTTCTTTTGGAAGCTTTGTGTCGGTGTCAGAGGAGTTTGGTTATTCCATCCTGCTAGGGCCGCTGGTCTCACCTGGTCTATACCTCCATAAGTGAGTAGGCTCCAGGCCCTGGGAATATTTGTATGTACTTAGAACCCAGAGAAAAAAAAACAAAACAGACACATCAGGCATAAAGGAATGCAAAGTTTACAGGGTGGGCTCCTAGTGCTCACAACCCAGTGCAGGGACTAAATCTGGCCCAGGGTACCCAATATTGCCAGCTGAGATGAGACCCTGTTGTGCCACCACAGTTGGAAGGG
This sequence comes from Mirza zaza, assembly GCA_008750895.1. NCBI lineage: Eukaryota > Metazoa > Chordata > Mammalia > Primates > Cheirogaleidae > Mirza > Mirza zaza. The sequence goes on from VSMD01133463.1 coordinate 51,623, forward strand.
ACACAGCCCCTACATTCAAGGAGCGTGATGTCAAAGTGAGCTTACATAGAGCATCGCAGCAGCAGCAACAGCTTGCTGAGGCTGTAGACTCGCATACGGAGTGATGTTCTAGAAGAGATACTAGGTGCCCTGGGACCGCTACCCATGGTGGAGGGTGCTGCCACAGCAGGGGAGCTGGGAGAAGAAGATGTTAAGCTGTCATGGTTATTTTATGTGTCAACTTGACTGGACCACAGGATCTTTTCTGGCCTTTGGACTTGGACAGACACATTGGCTTTTCTTAAGTCTCAAGCTTGCTGTCTTTCGGACTGGAATTGATGCCGGTTGGCTTTCTTTGGTTCTAGGGCCTGCAGACCCAGACTGGAACCACACAGGGGCTTTTCTGGGTCTCTAGCTTGCCGGCTACAGATCTTGGGACTTCTTGGCCTCCATAACTACATAAGACAATTCTTTCTAATACATGTGGATATTGCATTCTATTGGTTCTGTCTTATATCCTATTGGTTCTCTTTCTCTGGGGAATCCTGGCGAATGCATAAGCCCGGTTGGCATTCAGGAAGAAGCCGTTAGTCTCCACTTTTCACACTCCATGGGGCAGTGGGTTCTCAGATCTCAGGGCTCAGGACATGTGTCTTTCGTCTGCATGGCCTGGCAGTCAGAAAGCTCCTGCTGTAGGGAGCGGGGGTGAGGCTTGAGAGAACGTGAAGTTCCCATTCCTGGCTCCCAGCCCCTTCAGGCCACCCCCAAGCCTTTGGCGCCTCCCCACTTCAGGATCCTTCAGGGGAACACTTTGGAGGCCACTCCCAGGATGCAGGAGGCCATCTGGGAAATGAGGTCTTATTCTACGGTGTCGCAGGGAACTGCTCCCAGATACTCACCGCATAGATCGGTGCCACTGGAGGAGAAGAACCATTACCCTTCATTTTTCCCCTTCTCTGTCTTGTCTAAAGGTTTTGCATTAACTAGAAACTTTTCCTTAAAGATTTTCACTCCGTACCAACTGCAGTGAGCGAAGCTAAGGGGAGAGAAAACTCCAGGCACAGGGGTGTCGCTGGCTACCCTCGCAGCTCTGGCTCTGCGTGGTGAGTCAGGCAGGATTTCTTTGTTCCTGGCCCCAGCCAAGTATATACATAGAAACACATGGGGAGGTGGGGAATCACACTGAGGGATATTTTTATATGTTAGAAGGATGTGGTCTCGATCCAGTGCAACACAGAGATAAAAAAAAAAGAAAAAAAAAAACTTTGTAGTTATAAATTCTTTCATCTTAGCCCAAAGTGCTATCCTATATCTACTTCATCCCACCACCCCCCCCTCTCCCCGGTTCATGAAGTCAGAAGTCACGAGGATGATCCCTCCTCTTTTGGAATATAAAGAAATAATTTAGGACAAGGTGGAGTAAGCGATATGCTGTCAGTCATACAGGGCAAAGTCTGGATTAGAAACCTGCTTCCTCCCTCCTCCTCTCCCTGCCTTCCTTCCGTCTCTCGACCTTCCTCTCTTTCCTCCTTTACGAAATGTCTGTAGAGAACCTAGAAGGAACCTTCTAGGTGCCGATGATTCAGGACTGAGGCATCCTCAGTGAAACAGGAAACAGAGAGGGGAACACACAGGTAGAATGAACGCTGGGAGATAAGAGCAGAGGCTTGAACCAGGCGCCGTGGGAATCCCGTGTCAGGGAGGGTAAGTCCTCCAAGGGTGTTTATGGAAGACTTTACCCCAGAAGTAATACTTGAGTTAAGGATGGAAGTAAGTATAAACATTTTATAGGTGAGAGAAAAGAAGGGCATGTCAGACAGAGGGAACAGAATATGCAGAAACCTAGCCTTGTGCAAGGACGTCCTCTGGTCAGAGAATTTCAAGACTGTCAGCTCTGTTGAAGCCCAGAGGGCTGTCCTCTGGCCAGCGGATGCTGACTTCTGACGGGACATAGAAACCCTCTAATCACAGCTCAGCCACGTGAATGGAGTCTAGGCAACGTGCTGTAAACACTGCCTGACGTAGATTAATCCTGCCGGCCTGTTGCCAGCCTTTGATGACTGTTCCTCTTTCTTCAACAATGAAGAGAGTCATGTCAGTCTAATGACTGTCATATTATCTCCCATTAACTTCATTATTGGACACTAACTGCTTCTGGTAATAATTCATTCACTGGTAATGACTCGGGGCCCCATGCCTGGATAATTACTGTCACAAATGCCATCAGATGGGTGCTTGGGGGTGCCCTCTCCATCTGAGACTGGGACACAAATCAACTGGGGGCTCAGAGCTTGTGAGGCTTTCCCGGATGTGACAGAGGAAAATCACCTCATGAGTGACAGGGACAGAGATTTCTCCTGGGGTCTCTGAAAACCCTTAATAGATTTTTTTCCCCTGCCCTTGGGCTTCTGAACAGCCACATGGGTCTGAGTGTGGACGTGAGTGTGAGTGTGTGTGTGTGTGTGTACAAAGCCATTGCTCAGTGGAAACACCAAGCCCTTCTCTTACTCTAAGGACAGTAAGGATGTCTGGCTAGAAATTCTGGCGGATTAAGTTTTATAACCCATGACACTCAGAGGCCTTGACTCCCAAATTACTCCAATTCCGCTCTCATTATCCACACTTATTGGTGAGCAAAGATATGCTGCTTGTTTGGAAGGCCAAGATGCGGTCTCTAAAATTGCCTGTGGTTGAGAATAACGTGAGAAAGAGGAATTACATCTGCCATAGAATTTAAGGGCTAGGATGAGGTGACATATGTCAGGGAAGGAAGGAAGATGGACAGAGGTCAAGGAGGAGAACTTCCAATGGGCTTGGGACCTGGGGCCAGCCTGCTGCGCTGCCCCACCACCACTGCGGGGAATGACCACTTCTTCCAAGAAACAGACCCTCCAAATCCCATAGTCTAAGAAAGTTGGGCCTGTCCAGAAACAAGTACCACTTTATTCTTCCATGCAAAATTGCACCTTGCCTAGACCAGAGAGTGTTTTTGAAACTTTACAAATAGTTGCTGAGGTTATTTTTTCCTGCATAATAATTTTTGACCTCAGATTCACAGAATTGAATTGATCAAGTCCTCGATTCATGGTACAATATTAATGTCAGGCGATGCAAGGAGGTATGGTTTTGTTCATTCCCCACGCATGGTTAGCCCCACTGCTTTGAGACTATCACTATCTCGAGGGTTGTGGGTTTGGTTCTGGTCTGGTATGTTCCAATTTGCCTCCATCTGTGCCTCAGGGGCAACAAGTCCATAACCTCAACATCTATTGGTCCTCAAGGAGAAAGTCTGATGGCCCTGAAACTCCCTCTGGACCACCAGAAAAACGACGACAACAACAACAAAAGAAATAGGTGAGCAACAGAAGTCATTTGTGTGTAGGGCAAGCGTCATTATAAATGGGCTACTCCATCTGCAGATTGACAAGTGGAACTTTATTATGTGTAGAGAAAGCATGATTCATAACCTGAAAACAAAAGGAATTTAATTTACTAAAGCATTTTATGGAGTGTAAATCAGTGACTTCAAACACCAAAATGATGAAATAGTCTCACTTTTTAGCTCAATTGGATTGTTATTCTTCATTTCTTATTTTTTCACCTTGTTAATTATCCAGGTGGTTGAAATAATATTTTGGAAAAGTTGCAAATGGGTGATAGTCTCTGTGTTATTTTTGCTGTATCTGGGGTCAGCGTCTTCTTATTGTTGTTCAGTATTCTTTTTTTTTTTTTTTTGTACCGTTTTTAAAGTTAATGTTTCCTGCTTTGGAAATCTTTAATTAAAAATGACCACATAGCAGGAGAGGCAGACTCCCTGGAGACCAGGCCCTGCAGGTGAGATTGGATGATGGCGAAGCAGATGGTAGGACATTGTCTTCTGGGATGAGGAGTCATTTTTGTGGTTTGAAAAGGCCAGGGAAGAAAAAATAAAAGGTCTGTTGTGTTTAAGAGTGAAGAGAGCCCTGCTAGACCAATTGATGTGTAGTGCAGGTGTTTTAGCTGATTCTGGGTAATTGACAAAAAGGCTCTCTCCCCCATCGAGTGTGGACAACATAGCTCTCTGCTTGGGGCTTGAGTGGTCTTCATGGAGCAGCTTCTGACTTGAAGTTAAAAGGCAGAATTGTTTTGAATCGTTTTGTTTTCTAAAGCCCCTAAGAAGAGTTTTCCTCTTGGGCTTTAGTATCTAGGAAAAAAAATATATGTATGTATTGATTATGGACACATCTATAAACATAGACATAGGTAATAACCAAATACCATGGAGTAGCAGATTTTTTTTTCTCCTCTCTCCCCCAAACGCTGCAATGAATTGTGAAAAGGTCAGCCTGTTTCTCCTACGCAGAGAAGATGGGCATCTGTAGCAGGGCCTGCCTGGTGTTTCTCTGGAGACTTCTACCTGTGAGCAGCCGGGTGAGCTGTGAGCTGTCTCAGCTCTCAACAACATGTCCAGTATCTATGGGGCTGGGCCTTAAATTCTCTGGGATGGCTTTTCCAACTCGCTGGGGCAACAGCTTGAATTCATGAGCTGTCCTGATCAGAAACGATAATTTCTGCTCTGGTCAGATGTTCGTCTGACTGCTGTGTCTTGGAGGATTTCCATATGTAATAATTTGGCTTAAATTTTCCAAAGACATTCTTCTAACCGAATGTACCAAAATATGGTACCAGGAAACTTCTGCTCTAATTTCCAATAAATCCAACCTTAGGTACAATAAATTCTAGAGTGGAGTCATGGATGCACCCCAGAAAAGGACTGGGGGTGACAGGCTACCAAACAGCAAAGGGAGTGTCCATAAATTATAATCGAGAATGATAAGAACAAATAACACTGTTACAAATATTTTTGAACATTGTGCTAAATCTTTTATGTGCACTATCTCAATCCTCTCAATGACCCTATGAAATAGGGATTATGATCATTATTTCCGCTTTACAATGAGGAAATTGAAATATGGAGAGGAGCACTGACTCACCCAAGCTAGTAATTAAAGGGGTAGGGGTTGAATCCAATTTTGTGTGATTCCTGAGCCAAAGCTATTAACCACCACTACAGTAACTGCTGCCCCAGCTGAAAGCGTTTAGGTTTTGGTAACTTACTATGTATGAAGTGCTGTAAGGGACACAAAGGGGCTAGCACACTTCTATAATGAAGGTTAAGAGAGCAGTTCAGATCATAAGTACTCAGTTTTTGGAGGATGGGGGAAAATTCTATGAGCTGGAGCTGTCAGGGAAGTCATTATGGAGTAGGTTGACGTAGAACAATGGGAGAGGATTTGGGCCTGCCTTTTAGAGTAGAGAATGCTGACTAAAGCCCCTAGACTTTTCTGCAAACATAAAGACAAGAGAGTCATGTAACAGAAAAAATATTTTCTGACCTGTGGCTAGAGTTACAAAGTCCCATGACAATCCTTGCCATCTCCAGGAAAAACTGTTACTATTATCAGTTATTCCAGGAGACAGGGAAAGACCTAGATCAGAAAAGACTTGCTCCAAAGACCTCATTCTAAAGCCTGGTGTAATGAAGCTAGTCGTGTACCAGGTTCTTTTTACTTTTTCACATTTGGGAGGCTTCTAAGATGGCAGCTCCTTTGACAGACCCATAAAGCGTTAATGAAGTTATATCTAGAAGGAATAATCTGCATAGGCATACCAGTTTAGCAAGGATCAAGGAGAACTTGGGCCAAAGGTAGGAGAGCATGCATAGCTTTCTCCTTCAGAATGAATGAATAGGTGATATCGTGGAAGGAGGAGCTTTCCCTTTGATGGCAGGTTGTGCTTCCTGGTTCATGGCATGGCCTTCTCCATCCTAAATTATTGGGTGACACAACTTGTACTCCAGCAGAACACACGATTATTATTCAGGACCAAGTGACTTGGAATTGAAATGCTCACACGGTCGTGAACTCCAACAGCGTTAAAAATAAATCTTTTTATCTGCTCTACATTCCTGGGCTGGTCCCCTCTTCCACTGGAGCCCCCTTTTAAAAGATGTGCAGACTGCACGTTGAACAAGATCGAATGTGACTTTGCAAAAATAGAATGCCTGGTCTCTCCTCTTTCCCTCTCCACTCGACAATGCAAGATAAATTCACTCCACGGGAACCTTTTGTGGGTTGTACTGCTCAGGCAATTTGCAGTTTTCTGGGGGAAAGGCAGCTCACGCTACATTTATCACCCCCTGCCGCCGGCTACAATTCAACCCACTTCGAACCACTGAGCAGAGGTGCTGATGGGGGCTCTGGCATTAGAATTCCACATCATAATGGAAGTGCAGGGAAGCAAGAGATGAATGTATCAGGGCCATTCCAGTTCTCCACTAAGGAAGGAGACAAAAAGTATGACACCAGGTGATGGGATCAAAGATGAGTATGTTGCGATAAATAAGAAAATATAGCTTCCCCCCCTCTTTATATATTTTTCTTCTGCTAATCTTAGCTCAAAGAGTGAGTTTCTGTTGTGATGTGGGAATCATCAACTCATATTGAGACTGGTAGCTCTGATTTCAGTCTATAATCACTGCACAACTCAACATAGTCAAAACAAATACGTAATAAAAGGACACGACCTGTTTCCCCTTTCTTCTTGCTTTGCTTAAGATCTCGCTTTCTAAAGAAACAAGCAACAACAGAACAAAATGGGGGTGGTGGGTGATTGGGTGGAGTTCATGTATTAGTCAAGGTAAGTCAGGTGATGCTACAGAAATGAACAACCTCCAAATCTCCCCAAACAAAGGATATTTCTTATGGAAGTCAGCACAGGACTCTGTCACCCAGCGTCCCAGTCTGATGGAGCGCTACTTGGCTGCCACACCATCTGGAACACTGGGGCTTCCTGATAGTTCTGGCAGAAGGAGATTGTGCTGAAGGGTCTCCCACTGGCAATGAAATGCTTTGACCCAGAAGCGAAGCTCATCCTTTCCACTCGCAGTGTCCTGGCCAGAGCCAGGCACGTGGTCTACTTGACTGGAAGGAGACAAGGGAATGTGCTCCCCTGGGAGCTTGGAGGGAGAGGAGAAGGGGTCATGGGTAAGCCCTAGAAGTCTCCACGACTGCTGTTTTATGCATGTCTCCACCACTGCTTGGCTTAGCAGAGCAGACCTGAGTAGAATGATAGTCGTTTTATAAATTTAAATAAAACTGGTGTGTTTACCATTTCTTTTTATTTCCAGGTATTAGATAATGATGTTCTCAAATTGGTTAAAGAGTCACAGCTTTTCGGTGCTGAAAGGACTCAATCAATGCTTAATTGAAAGGATGGGAAAACTGAGACCCAGAAAGGCTGTGAGTTGTCCCCAATCCCACCACTGTTAGCAGGGACAGGCTGATGCCAGCCCAGTGCTCTTCTCCCTGCAGCAAGGGGGCCTCTCTGTCCCTTCTCTTGGATGGCATCGGGAGGTGGTGTCTGACCAACAGCAAAAACAAGAAGCTTTGAGAATCAAGGACAAAGCAGAGGGCATATGGATTATTTCCAGTGTCAACACCCAAGGTATGTATTGCTGTGTTCAGAACTGACATGGTTTTACTTTATTCATCCATTTATCTTTTTGACTTGTTAATCATAACATCAATGCCAATTTATTTTTCCTTTAAATTCACAACAAGATTCGTGTTTGGTTCTAGGGCCACGTGTGTGTGCTGATCGGTAGCAATGGTCCCCAACGCTTTTGTGCCGGGCCACACATAGAAGATGTTAGCGTGGGACAGAGTAAAACCACTGAGGCTGCTCGATCCCAGAGACAGCAGTGCAGGGTGAGTTCTGGGTGCCTCAGGTCCTATGCCTGACCACGTGCGGGGTTGGGGATCCTCCCCTTGGCACCCCAGTCACCTGGTCTTGATGCCTAGGTGGGAGAGAACAGCAGCACCGATCCACTCCTCTTTCGGGCTGGTAGGATTGGGGGCAGAATTATGTCCATATTTACCTCCACTGATTTGAAGACTCAGAGAGAGATGTTGGTTGGAAGTGATTATTAAGAGGCAAAAAGTCACCTCACCTTGACCCCACTTGATTGGGCAACTTTTCTTGGAAGAGTCAGGTGTTTAGCAATGTGTAGGGAGTGGGAACAGATACCCACACGAGCTTTTACCCCTGGAGTGCTATTTAAAGTCATTCTGGAGATGTAATGAAGCCATTTTAAATAAGGGATATTTGCAGCATAAAATGCTTAACAGATCAAATACCTCTAGGCTTCTGCAGGTTTCAGAGGGGGCAGGATGGAAAGCCACACTGATGAAACACTGCTCACAGGCAAATGTTCCCTTTTGCAACGAGGTGAGCAGCTCCCGGGGTTTACCTTAGGGGAGAACTCTTCAGTGGCTGGCTTAGGTAATGAGCATCTGCTGGAAAGAGCTTGTGAGCATTATTTGTGCCCATGTCTGTGCAAAAGATGTTTGTTCCCTTTATGGTGTGGGGTTTTTAAAGGGAAATGGATTGCATCCCATTGGAAGAAAAGAGTTTGATCACTGTCTGGCCCTCTCTTTTTGGTCCTTTATGATTCTTTTCTATGTCACTGTCGGACATCTGTCATTACACTGCTGCCAGGCCATTTCCTACCCCCCTTTTATTGCCATGCAGAGGTTTCTTTGTGAAAAACAAGGTTGCTAATGTTGTGTCCATTCTCTTTCTGTGTGTGTGTGTGTATGTGTGTGTGCATATATATACTTGGCTATCGACATACTTGTCTATGGAGCATGGACAAGAGGCTGGAATTTCATTCTAACACATCTGCTGATTCTCTGCCCAGCAATCTAAATGCTGCGGAATAGACAGAAGTAGGTCAGGATGGGAATTGTCCTATCTCAGCATATTACAAGGTGGGTACGACAAGTGAGTGAGCTGTCAGTTCAGAGACAGAAGTAGGAAAAACCAGAGATGGGCAGAGTAATCATATCATTTATCATCCACACCGGGACACTTACGAGAATGAAAGGGGGTGCTATTAACAATTACATTAAGACAACATGTGTAAATTGGGACTGTCTTAGGCAATCTGGGATGTAGAGCGAGCCTGGGGATGGGCTAAGTGTCAAAATGCCAGGAGAGGCACAGCCGCGTACTAAAACCTAATTTTTCCATTGGAATGGAGTCAGGAGCACAGCCAAGGCTACATACTGTAGTGATATAATGAAAAATGCAAAAACTGCATGGTGCAGGGGTAAGAGCTAAAGTCTTCTGTGGTTAATGCAGATGTAAAAGCAAACAAGAGCTAATGAGTATGCTACTTGGAAGGTGGGAGCCTCATGGACCTGGAGTAATCGAGGGCAGTCAGTAGGTTGTTCACTCCTTCTGAAGGCCAGAAACTTCCTCCTCTCCCCTTTGGAAAAATCTTTCTGTCTATCTAAAAGGCAAAATTTCCCACACTTGACACTTTTCAGGAATGGGCGATCCATGTTAAACAGAAATAGTCCAGCACAGCCGTGTTTGGGGTTGGAAGGCCAAGAGTGCAGAGGATTTCTGGTGGAGGACTGTCAGTCGTGGATGGAGCATTCCATTTGAGGGATACCTCCATATATTCCCTCCTGGTTTGTATTCTATGCACAAGACTGATATTGGATTCAATAAAGTGAAGAAAAAAAATAAAAGCCCAAGGAAGGATGTCTATAAGTGACATCTTTTTCCTTGAGATAATGCATTCGGTGAGGGAAGGGTATTATTAAGAATCCTAGGTGCACCGAGCTTTTAGAGGAAAGCATCTGACACTCAACAGAACTCATTCATTCATTCATTCCTTCACTCAGTTACTTTTATCTCAGTTGAGTACCCACTAGTATCTAGGTGCCATACTTGGAATAAGGGATACAGAGATAAATGAAACATGGTCTCTACCTTGCAAGAGCACTCTTTCTAGTGGAAAAAACTCTAAGCAACTGCCCTATAATATTAAAGTGCTGAATCAGGAAGGGCTGATGTCTTAAGGAGTCAGGGAGGCAACCTTTTAGCTCATGCTTAAAAGGTGTGTTGGAGTTTGACACGCACAGAAGGTAAAGGAGGAATTTCCAGGCAGAGGAAATGGGATGAAGAGAGGAACTAAGGTATTTTACAGGGCATGGTGTGTTTGGGTAAGAGATAAACGCTTAGCTGGACCAAAGGGCCCAGTGCAGAGAGAGAAGGAGTGAGTTGCAGAAAATTAAACCTGGGCCCCTGTTGGGCTGCCGGGTCCAGATGTTGAAGGACAGTGATGGCAAAGGAGGGGAAACCATGAAGGGCTGACAGGAGAAAGGAAGGGTGTGGGGAATCAGCCGTCCAACAAGAAAAGAGAAAACATCCAGGGGAAATGCAGAGACACACACACACCAACGAGGAGAGAGGAGCAAAATTCTCAAAAGGACCGTTACAAGGTCTAATAGACACGCACAGCCCAACTTCCCTTAACTGCCTTGCTGGGCCTCCGAGCCGTGGCTGAGCCTCACGATTACGGGGCCACTGGGACTCAGCACAGATGTCAGGGTAATGACACCACAAAGCCTTTCGTAAAGGGACAAACACAACCCACACCATGCCTCCAGGAAGCATCGGTTGGTAGACAAGCGAGAGTCAATTTTTGTTTCTTAGACTCCACTCTTCAAAGCAAAGAAGCAGACCCAGTGCTGGGAAGGGCAAATCGGGCTCTGCAGTCAGATGCTTTTCTGGGAGCTCACATCCTGCCCCCTGGCAAATTCTGTGGCCAGGACTTGGGGAGGCAGTCGAGAAAAACGCTTTCCTAAAAATGGCATGCTACCTACTGGCACCGATCAGCCTGAAATAAGTCCATTTTAGTGTCAGAAACATGTGAGCCCCTAGGTTCTGGGCCATGTCTGTAATAAGAATCTCTCGTTCCCACTGTGGTTCTGCTCACTAATTGTCCCAGCAGACTGGCTCCCAGGCCTTCCAGATAAAGAGGGGAACTTGGCTCCAAAGCCTAGCTCACCCCTGTCATTATGGCAATGGAATATGCAAACACAGATCATCAAACAAACAGACAGACACGGGGGTATATTTCTTGTTTATTCATTTTGCAATTCTGCTTCTTTTGGGAAAGCGAGGGTTGTTGTCTTCAGCTCAGTAGCACATGGCTCTCTGCAAAGGCTGTAGGGAACGATGCCAATGAGCTCTTTCCAGCCCAGCAAGGACTGAGTGTGCAAGCAGGGAGGCGTGGTGGCTTGGTACCAGCACGCTGTGGCCTTATTTCTGTCTTTCCTTCTCTATTGGGATGTACCAGCTAAGGATAAGGTTGCTGGAGGTCACAGGCGTATGACTCCCGCCACAATCCTTGTGCCAGCCTTAATAACAGGAGTCAGAACAAGCATCTCATTCACTTGTTCCATAAATATTTGTTGAACAATGAACGGTGTGCCAGGGACTGTACCAGGTGCTCTGAATGATAGAGGGATAAAGAAGATGATCAAGGTCCCTAAGGGGGCTCGCCTTCTACTGTGGGCTAAAATAGTGAATGAATGAATGAATTCATAAATGAATGAATGAATGAATAAACGAAATAATTCTACATTTATACAATTATACATTACATAGAATTATAATACCTAACACCTCTAACACCTCTAGATAGAGTTTACTAGGCCTCTTCTGAGGCCTTACATATATTTCAGACCGATACGTACAAAATATTGGATAATTGAGCATTTTTGACTCCTCAGCATGGCAACTTCATAGGTTCTACCAAATATTTAGCCAGTTAATCTTCACAACAATCCTTGAGCTAGGTGCTGCTATGACTACTTAGTGGAGGGGAATTGGCAGCAAACCAGTCGGTTGCCCAAATTCGCAGAGCAAGTCTGTGTAAGCATCTAGATTCAAAGGCAGGCTATTTGGCTTTTAGGGTTCATGCTCTCAACTTTTATGTTATAAACACAGGATGAGGAGTCAGAGAGTAACTGGAGAAGGCCCTTTAGAACAGACAGTGAGGAAAGGCCTCTTAGAGAGAGACTTTTGAGCTCAGGGATGAGACTGATCCAGCCATGAAAAGACCTTGAGAATCGCCACCGCCCTCTGTCAAACGCTGTCAAACATGGAAGGACGGCTGCATTTCTTATTCCCGGAGTGTAGACCACATCTTCCAATTTGCTTCCATCTTGCTTCTAACTGAGGGTGCTCTCACCTGGAAGGAGGGTGCCCTGGGGGCTCACCTGACTTATCAGCCTTCACTGCTGATCTCTGTGAATGGAGCAGCTCTAAGGGTCCCTTTCGCCCAAAGCCTTCATGTCCTAGGCCCGAATCAGAAAACCCTGGTAATGACATAGACATTTCAGTCCTCCTTTAGTAGTGCATATCTTCTGTACAAAATCTGTCTCCTCAAATGCTCCCAGCGCTGTAGGTATAAGTTTGTTACCGTAGCCTCATGGACTGAGCTATTCGTAATGCCTGATTCTCTTCTTAGGTATCATGGACTCCATTTTTTCCCCCAAGCTCTATAACTAATGCAGGCGTCTCCACTGAGGTTAGTAAAGTGATCGTGGCAGGGTGTCTGGGGCAAATAAGTCCCTAAGATCTTCATTTCCTCTTCCCCACAGCTGGTCTACTATCCCTCTCCCTGCTGCTCCAGGCCTGTCCAGTTTCTGCGATTCCGACCGTAAGTCATCCTAGACTATCACACTGTGGGCTGAGCACTGAGTCATTCTCCCTGTTATTCTGGCTGAGGATACGGTGCTCAGAGCTCACCCTTGGACTTTGCTTTCCACTTCCATCTGCCACCTCCTTACCTATGGCACGCCATAGGTAAGGCGTGCCATAGGGGACAAGCTGTGTCTTGGGGACACGTGTCCGTGGGGACAAGCTCTTGCCTTTATCTTACAACTCTGAGAATTATATTAGAAAACAGTAATTCTGCCTTGGTCCCCATGCAAGTTTCTCTTTGGCCTTTGTGTCTTTCCAGGTTTTTCTCAGTAATGGGAGGACTGGCCTATATGGCTTGGAGCCTACTTCTTAGCTGTGAGGATCACTGGGTGAGGCCACTAGGTACCACCTGCCATTTCCAACTGTTGCTTCCTTATTGGGATCCGAAGTTGCTTATTAATATCCCATCTTCTCTCTACCCATGCTCTCTACCCAGGATTGAAGAAGTAACAGAGTGACTAAGTGTGATCAGAATCAGACCTCAAGAGAAGGTGATTTGGGGTCAGTCATGGGGTTTGTGAGCCTGTGACTATCGTGATGTCACAAACCTAGAGAGATGGTATGATGATCCTGAGCACAGACTCTGGTTAGGTGTGGACCCTGGACAGCTCACTCAATCTCTCTGTCTTTCAAGTTATACTTCCGTAAAATAAGAACAATTCTAAAACAAATGTATTCCTTACACAGTGGCTGTGAAATTTAAAAGATGATATAGTGAGAGGTTTCTGCCTCTAGACAGGATGGAGAAGTAGGGTCTGGATTCACCCTCCTGTTTGATGCAAAGAAAGAACACACGGAAAAAATATACGCAATAATGGTTTGAAGACATTGGACATCAGGCAATAAAGCGCTGTGATCCCTGAGAGAGAGAAAGCAAATGAGTTGAGCCCTACAATGACACCAGCTTATTACCTTGAGGAGCTTTTAGTTTTTCATGCAAGCAGAGGACAACCAAGCAGAGCCTGGCAAACTTCCCGAACTGAAGAGACAGAGCGGGGAGTCTGAGGAGTCCAAAGTGGTTAGTTTGTAAGACAAAGTAGATCAAAGAGATCTACACAGAGGTAGAATACTGATCAACACATGCATGTTAAAAAAATAATCCAGGCCTGGGAAATGATGATCTAAAAGGATTATAGGGAATAGTGTTGGGGGCTCACACAATGCCAAAAATAGTGCCTGTTTCCACCACCCAGACTAGAAAAACTCATAATTAACAAGGCATAAAGTAGCATACTCAGGAAGGTCTGGCTTCTTTAGTGGAGAATAATTAGACTTAGTCTGAGCACTACCATGGTCTCGCCTAACAAACCTAAAAGCAAGACCCAAAAGGATCACACTGTTTCCATGTAACTTAATGATTTCAAAAAACAAAACTTAAGAATATTTCTAGGAATCCAAAAATATTCATCCCCCAGAAAGGTAAAATTCACAATGTTTGGAATCCAGTCAATGATTACTAACTATGCAAAGAAGCAGGAAAGTATGAGGAACATAATTAATTGAAAATGATCAAGAAGTTACATAGATGCTAGAATTAGACAAAGACATTAAATGGTTATTATATCTGCATTCATCTGTTCTAAAACTTAAATAGAGACATGGAAGAAATGCAAAATGCCCAATTGAACTTCTAGAGATAAAAACCATGCAAACAATGTCTGATATGAAAAATGCTCTAGATAGAATGAATGGCAGAATAGACATTGCAGAAGAAAACACTAGTACATTTTAAGATATAGCTATGGAAACTTCCTGAAAGGTAACACACGGGGGGGGGGGGGGGGGAAGATTTAAAAAAGTGGAAATTGCTATGGGACAACCTCAAGCAGCCTAATATACATGCGATTAAAATCCCTGAAGAAAGAAATAGAAGGGCGTCAGAAAAAAATATTTGGAAGTATAATGGACAAAATTTTTCTAAACTTGATGAAAACTAAAGCCACAGATCCCAGAGAGAAAATCAGCAAGGGTACTATAGGCTTGAATAACACTATCAATCAACTTTGGCCTGATGACATTTATAGAACAACCCCACCCAGTAACAGCAGAATATATGTTCTTTTCAAGTGCCTGTGGAACATCAAGTTTTTCTCAGGGATGGAAGCCTGCCCTTGAATTGCTATCCTGTGTCTGGGGACCTGCTTTCTATTGCAGATTGCCAGATGGTACCGTGGTCAAGATTGTTCTGGGCCAGAAGACAATTCTCAATAAATTTGAAAGCATTCAAGTCCTAGAAAATATGTTTTCTGATCACAATGGAGTTAAATTACAAGTCAACAACATATAGATATCTGGAAAATACCCAAATATTTAGAAACTAAATAATATACTTCTAAAGAAGTCATCAGGTCATGGAAGAAATCAAAAGGATTGTGAATTGAATGAAAATATCACATATTAGAATTTGTGGGTTGCTGGTATAGCAGTATTTAGGGGAGGTAATTATAGTAATAAACATCTTTATTAGAAAAGAATAGTCTCAAACCAATGATTTCACCTTCCAGGTTAAGAAACTAGAAAAATAAAATAGAGATCAAAGCAAAAATCAACCAAATAGAAAGCAGTCTGCCTAGAGGCTCGTGAATTTTATGTATCTCCAAGAATTAGCCACGAAGATCAGAAAGCAAAGAAGACAAAAGCCACCAACAATAGGAATGAGAGGTGACATCATTACAGATCTACAGATACTGAAAAGATAATGAAGAATATTGCAAGCAACTTTATAAATTTGACATCTTTGATGAAACTTGCAAATTCCTTGAGAGGCATGAACTAATGATGCTTACTCAAGAAGACATGAATAATTTGAACAGTGTGATATTAAATAAAGACATTGAATGTATAGTTAAATTATCTTCCTAATAAGAAAGCTTTAGGCTCAGATGGCCTGACTGGTGAATTCTCCCAAATATTTAAGGAAGGGATAATGCCAATTCTACATAACCTGATCCAGAAAATTGAAGAGGAATAAATAATTTTCAACTCATTTTTTGAGGTTGGCATTGCCTTGATACCAAAACCAGACAGACATATTAGAAGTAAAGAAAACTACTACCTAATAGACCTTGTGAACATAGATGTCATTATTTTATGTTGTCAAATCCAATCTAATATATATAAAAAGGAGAATACATCTTGAACAAGAAGAGTTTATCTTAAAGAAGTAAATGGTTTAATATTTAAAATCAATCAATGTAATTTACCGCATTAGTAAACTAAAAAAGAAAAAAAAATCTATATGATCATATCAATAAAGACAGAAACACATTTGACAAAACACAATATCCATTCCCCCCAAAATTCTTAGCAAAACTGAAATAGAAGGGAAATTTTCAACCCGATATAAAGGGAACCTCTAAAATATCTGCAGTTAACATCATACTTCATAGTAAAAGATTGAATTATTTCCCCCAAAGACCAAGAATAAGGCAACTATATCT